>PVJL010001114.1:15980-296594 GCA_004026885.1 Lyroderma lyra | reverse complement strand
GGGGGGGGTGGGGGGGTGCTACTTATGTTTTAGTTAGAAGAAAACTTCACTGAAAAGCTCTCATTAGAGGATTACTGAACTAAATCCTGTATTTAAAACATGGTATACCCAACATGTACTTGGATACCTTCTCTCTCTCTTCCTTATACTAGTTACTTTATTAAAAGGTCTTGATTAGAATATTTGGCCTTATTCCTCAAGAAATGTCTTCCTTTTCCTGAGGATCTGTTTTATAGACTTACATGTCATATTTCCTTGAAATTGTGTTAAATCTAAAATGAAAAGACTGCATAAATGATTTATTTCTGAGAAATGTGTATCTAGAAGATTTTGTGAGAATTAAGATTCTTTGACATTGAGGGGTAACAGGACAGAATTCCTGCAGTTGATACTCACCTGGAGGAAATGATTGAGTTCTCTACATGCTGTTTCAAGTGTTTCATACTTAATACAGAGTCCGGCAGAAGTAGCGCCCTTTTTTAATGTAGTTATGTTAATGTAGTTATGATATTGTTATGTTACAGAATCACATGCTTACAATTTTGTAAATAAAAGGGGTGTTATATGTGCTGGATCCTGTATTCTTTTGACCCTAGAAACTACTGAAGATACTTAAGGGTCCATAGATGGATAAAATTTTATGTGAAAGTCCTATTTCCACCAAACTTCTGCAGGGTCACTCAGCCTAGAAGAAGTTAGACATTCTACACATTTCACTTAATTCCCTTGAAGAGATTTGTCTATTATTATGGAGAACTACTTGTTCATGATTTTGTTTGCTTTGTAGAAGTTGCCCCCTAAGCGTCCTGAACTCCCTCCAACTCTAATGAAAATGAAGGATGAGCCTGAGGTAGAAGAGGAGGAGGAAGAGGAAGAAGAAGAGGAGGAAGAAAAGGAAGAGCAGGAAAAGAAAAAAATGGAGGCTGGGAGCAGTAGGCCACAGCAGGAGAGAGAGCCAGAAGAAGCAGTGCAGGAAACGAGTCCTCCCACAGATCTCATGTGTTCTAAAGAAGCAGAACACCATGGTAATGTTTTTCTTCTCCTTCCTGTGATAATTTAGTGGGACATTTGCATTAATTGTGGATAGCTTTGAAAAATCAAAGCCAAGTATTGCCTGTGCATTTTGACTTGGTGATATGTGATATAGTTGACCCTGTGGAGATATACTTTTTTGGTCTTTCTTTGACTGCCAATCATTACTTAATGTCATGGAAAAATAAGGGCAGGTATTTCCAATCTGTTCCAGAATTATGGAAAATTGAGAAGTTGTAGAACCTGAAACCCCAGCTACTGTGGAGCCCTGAGCTGCTGCCACTGTGTGATTGGAGGGCAGTGGAATGTGGTGGATGGTGGGGCCTGCTCAGGTGGTCTCAGGATAAGCCTCCCCTTACTCAGTCCCCCCAGCCCCAAAATAGACGCTTGGACATTCTTCTCAGGAAGCTTTGTGCCTTACCTTTATGTCCCTTGATGAAAAATGATGATGAAGGGAATTGATTGGTTTTTAAATGTATTTTCTTCTAATTATGAAAGGAATATATGCTCATTTAGAAACTGAATTATACATAAAAGTCTAGAGAAGAAAAGAGAAATCTCCTGCATTCCTATCCTGAAAAATGATGTCTGTCTTTTTAGTATCGCTTATTCCTTGTCAACTGCAGGGGCTGTTTTCCTGCAGGTTGGCCAGATTGCTTAGTAGGTTAAGACTGCACAGAAAACAGGGAGCATAGGAAACAACAAACAAACAAAAACCTGGCATTGGATGTGTGTTATGTCTTCTTCCAAAATACACCAGGCTTGTCTGTATAAAAACCCCAGGCCTAATACTTAGATCTTCTTTTGAATCACCTTCAGTTATTTAAAAATAAAATAAAGGGACTTCCTCCTCTGCAAGAGGTAAACCTTTGGTCTTTTGCATTCTCCCTTGTTTAATTATTGGCAAATGCTTGGTCTTTTCAAAAAAGGTTCTTCTACATACTTTTTTCTGAGTCTAGTCTTTGATCTATACATTATGAGGGTGCACGTAAACAGGTCTGCAGGAAGGGTCGCAGTAAGTATTGGTATTTTTGTATTTTTTTTTTAATTTAAGGAACCAAAGCAAGTATGTATGTATAAAAACAGATTTTGAAATTTGGTTTATAAGATACATCAATTAGTAAATCTGCAGCAGATTTGGATTACTTTAGACCTTTTTTTCTTTTTACAACATTGGAATCATATATGCTATTTTATAACTTATTTTTTCTGCTTTAAAATATTCTTTTAAAATGTGGCTTTAATAAGGGACATAGTGGTTCATCAACTTCCTATTGTTGAACATGTAAGTTATTTGTTAACTTTTACTATTATAAACATATTTGTATATAATAAATCTTGGTACTCATCTCTGATTATTTTCTTTAAATATGTTCCTGGAAGTAGAATTTTTAGAAATATGTACATATCAAAGAATATGTACATTTTTAAGGCTTTGGTAAGTATTACTAAAAAGTTTTACCTCAGAAGTGGCCAGTTTTTAAAGTGGAAATTTGGTGGTTTTCTTCTAGACATTGGAGGGACATTTATTGAAAACTTTATTCAGTTGAAGCTAATGATAGTAAAACTGGATGATTATGTTTATATTTAACTTCTCTTGCTTTTGTTTTTGTTATTTTATTTCCCCACCATGAATTAAATAGTAACAACAGTATGCTTTGGTTCTGCATTTTATAGACAACATGTCCCAACTCAGACGAGTGGAACAGAATAAAGATTATCAAGAGATAAGTGAAACAGCTGCATCGCACGAGGAACCCTCAGGCAAGTGGCACGTCGGGCTCCATCACTGCTCTTTCCACAGCAGCCAGCAGGTGTCACAGAAGAGGGGTGGCAGCTGACCCGAGCAACAGAGAGCGGTCTTTAAGACACTGGAGGGATGCTGCCTCCAGGGCCCTGGACAGAATTAGAATATATGAGAAGTTTCCGTTTGATGTCATCTCATTTACCTTTCTTTACTCCTCATTTGCCTCCTGGGGTTCCCTCTTGACCTCAAATCACCTAATGCCTTTAGACTTCCCTTTGGCCATGCGAAGCCCTATACAATTGTTTGTCTCCTGGAGTTCGTTCCTATCATGGGAGTGATTCCGAGACTGTTAAAAGAAATTGGTTGAAAGTTTGGCCTATTTAAAGGACATTTTTTCCTGGTTTTCTACTGCTTTTAACTGTAATGGTTAATCTGCAGAATAGTAAAGTCAGCTCCATTTTCCTTTACCTTTTCAAATGGTGTGATTATGTTCAAGCTTGTTGAGTCACCTTAGGATTTGAAAACTAGGGTTATTAGTGAAGGGAAAATTCTCTCTTAATATATGGCCTTTACAATAGTAAAAGGAAATTTTGAGAATTGGATTGTTACATGTTTTCTTCAATAATTAATAGTTCTCTCTTATGAGGAATTTTTCTTTTCTATTTTACTTAATCTGAAATAGCTATTGCCTCCTTTTTTTGTCTTTTCTTAAATTAGTATCAAAGAATGAATATGAGAAAAGCAGAGATGAATTGATGGAAGCTCCTGGTCCAGGCAAAGTAAGTATGTTAGTCATAATCTTCACTTCTCTGGAGATAAAAATGAATCCCCTTGTCATGGACCACATCCAGAGGAATGAATCTTTAGGGATTATTTCAGCTCCATCAGAACACTGGGCTTTCTTTTATTTTTATTTTTTGTATTCTCTATTCTTGTCTTCATTCACTATGCTCTCTCTGATTGCTCACATACTTCTTTCATTAATTTGTGAATCTTCATATTCTGGTAGGCCATACAAAGACATTTGAGTAATATATTCTCATTTTTCTCCTTTTAGTACATAGATACTAGAATGTAATGTCCTGCATTCTATATATTTTTAACCTATTGTGGAAATCATTATTTCAGTACATTAAGGGCTTTGTACTGTATGGATGTACTCTATTTAACCATTTCCCTAGAGATGACACTTGGATTGTTTCTGGTCTTTTATTACAGCAGTGCTATAATGAATAACCTTGTGTATACATAATTTTGTGTGGATATAATAAGTTTCCAGAAATGGTATCACTGGCTTGTGTGGGAGGTCCTTAAGACCACTGTCAGGCTAGCTGATTCACAAGAGGCCTCACAGGACTCACCATATGGTTGTACTCACAGTCGTGATTTATTACAACAAAAGTATACCATGTACAGTCAGCAAAGGGAAAAGGCACTTGAAGTGAAGTCTGGGGAAGCCAGTCACAAGCTTCCAAAGGTCTTTTTCCAGTGGACTCACACAGGATGTGCTCAATTCCCCTAGCAACGAGTTGTGACAATTTGTGGAATGTTGCTAACTAGGGAAGCTCGTTAGTAGCTCAGTGCCCAGGATTTTTATTGAAGACTGATCATATAATCATCCCCTGCTTGGCATGTACTCAAATTCCATTCTTCTAGAAAGAAAGCAGGTGTTCAGCACAAACTGTTGTTTTTATAAACAGTTTAGGCACAGGGAGCCACTCTTATCAATTAGGGTAGTGGGAACCTTCCTGAAATCCAATTCCCAAATGCCAGCTAAGGGCCAACCAGCAAAGAGGCCTTTCAACGCATAGCGGTCAAGCTTGTTATGCTAACTTGTTTCTGCACCTAGCTCTAAAAGCAAATGCCATATTTCTCTCTATGGGAGCTATACCATTTAGAATTCAGACTTGTGCTAACTGCCCTTTTTAAAAAAATACCATTCTTACTGACTGAAAATCAGCTCATTGAGGCTTTACAGACAGAAAAAAGACAAACAAGGTTCAGAGAAAGAATCTTCCCCCATTTTTTGATTACTTATGTCAAGATCATTAATGGAAACTGTTCTTAGTTTTTCTTTGCTCACAGATGTAGGGACAATAATTCTTAGAGTTAAAATTCTTTTGAATAAAATAAGCTACCTTTTCTTTGCAGCTTTCCCCAGTACTTTCCTCCAAATACCCGGAAGATGACCCAGACTACTGTGTGTGGGTTCCACCTGAAGGTAGATTGTTTTTACTTTTCTTTTCCTCTTGATTTATGTATTTACTTTTTAAGAATATATAATATGGAGTGCCTTGGTGGTGTAGTGGCTTAAGGCTTCAGTGCTGGTGCTGTCAACGCTGTGGCCTGGGTTCGATTCCCAGCTAGGGAACTACCCACATACAAAAAAAAAAAAAAAAGAATATATAATATATATTTAAGGTTCTAAATAAGAAAGGTACAAGAGTATATAGTGGGAAAATCTCCCTTATGGGGGAACAGGTAGAGTAAAAGATTTAAAGAGATGTATCACCCAATAACACACATAATATTTCACCACTTTTTTTACACAAATGGGAACGTATTCTGTACCTTGCTGTTTTGCACTTAACACTATATGGAAATCCTTCCATAGTTATTGATAGAGTTCTCTTTTTTTAATGGTAGCATAGGTCTTTATGGAGTAGATATACCTTATTTAACCAGTTCCCTCAATAATATTTGCTGTGTTTCCAGTCTTTTGCCATTATAAACAACTCTGCGATAGTAACATCTAATATGTGTAATTTTGCAAGTGTGAAGGTGTATGTATAGAAGAAAATTTATAAAAGTTAATTTGCTGGCTCAGAGGCTATGAACATTTTTAAGGTATTACAAATTGTATTCTGTGGAGATTATCTCAGTTTGTGTTCATACATGTATTAAGGCAATATAGGAGATGCTTGTTTCCCCATATACTGAACACAGGTTGCTTTTTCTGTGGATTGGGTTTCTAACTTATTAGTAGTGAATGAAAATTTAGTTACTAGAAATGTTGGCTTTTTTATCTTCTAATAAATGTTAGGGTAGGAGTGAAAAGAAGACCATATTTTGAAATTGTAAACAAAAAGTCAAATTTCCATCACAAAAGAAACCTCTTTATCTGTTTATCTTTTCCCTCCTGACTTTGGGAAAATGAATGTATGTGTTTCTTTCTTTATACTCTGATCTAGGTCAAAGTGGAGATGGCAGGACCCATCTTAATGACAAGTATGGCTATTGATTGCTTCAGCATCCTAAAGGAAGACCTTGTGGACCATGTGACATGGGATATTTAGGATAATGTATGAAGTTGAATGTCCAGAGAAGGAGTTCAGATGATCATGTGTAAAATCTGGTGACTGGCCTTTTCTTTCATACCCTTGGCTTCCTAATCTGATTCTCTTAGAGTTAATATTTATGTTTAAGCGTGTTTATGTATGTATGTAAAAAGGAACCATAAATTTTGAGATTAGTAAAGTGAGAGACATGACTGTTAAAATGAGAAGGTGAAGATGTCTCATGTTTATTTAAGGCCTTAATGCCTTTTGATAAGGTTTAGGGACTATTCTTTTCCTGAGCATAGGGTGCTTCTGTCAGGCTCTAGAATTCACTGATACCGCCTTCTCAGATAAGTTGAAATATGAGGTCATGCCAGGGGTGTGACCCTGGGTGTCTGTCATTCTTGGAACTAAAAATAGATACACAGTTGGTGTTTCCTACTCCCTCCCACTGTAATCCTCCTGCCAAGTTTGAGCATAGACCCTGACTCACCAGGACCCAGTTCAGGACCATAGCTTACCTCCTGCACAGTCCTGACAGAAATTCAGCCCTTTGAATGTCCTGGACTTGGACCACAAGCTGGGTATGTCCTTCCCAGTGTGGGGCTTCTCACCTCTGTGGAGAAGGGAATGAAAGTCTCTCCCTCTCTGGAAACAAAGAAATGCAAGAAGATGCCTTATTTCCCCCACTCCACCCGTCATTAATGCCTCACTTCCACAGGAAAGGAAAGCCTAAGAGTGGAAACAAGATGGAGAGCCTGTGTGCTGGGCTGGAAATGGACATACGAGTAGGCAGCAGATATGCTGTGGCCTAGTGAGAGAGTGGACAAGGATGATGCTTTCCTAGTACGGATTGTACGGGATGCATGAGGTAGGCAAGAAGCAGCAATGAAAAACTTGAATTACCCTGACGAATTGGTTGGAAGTCTTGGTTTGCTACAAGTGATGCTTTTCATTTCTCAGAAAATAATACCAGTATTGGTATTGTGAAAAACTATTATTTTGAACATCATTTAGACCAATAGAGAAGAACTTGATATGTAAGAAGTGACAGGAATTTGGGGACAGAGTGATTATGCCATCTTGGATCAAAACAGTGGACAAAGGTCTAAGCAGAATCAGTGGTGTTCAAAGTTCAAACTATTCAAACAAAATTGTATGTGAGATCCTAATACTTGAACAGATAAAAAATACACACCTGTTCTAGTGGAAGTGAAGGCATGAGATTGGATCTACACACACACCCATGTACATACCCTCTCCTTACTCTGCCCTCACCAGGACCCTGACAGATCCTAGGGGCTCCACAGAGCATAGACTGCTTTAGAAGACAGATTGCTAAATGTTCTGTGGTTGTTAGGTATGGTCCCATGTCTCGAGCAAATAGGACTCCATATGCCAAAATAAAATAGTTATATAAGTTGTGTGATTAACATCAGTGGTCAGTGGCCTTGATTCAAAAGACCTGAGTCTTAGCTTCCCTTTACCAAATAGGAAACTTTGGGAGCATGATTTAAATTCTCTGAGCCTCAATTCTGTCATGTGTGAAGCAGGGACAGCAGTGCTTCCTGCTCTTTGAACCTCAAATTTGTTCTTTTTTATTTTTATTTTTTTATTTCTGTGGGTAGTTCCCTGGCTGGGAATCGAACCAAGGCCACAGCGGTGAGAGTGCCGAAGCCTAGCCACTGCACCACCAGGGAACTCCTGAGGTGATCCTTTCTAAAAGCACTCCAGGTGATTTTCATGTGCAGCCCACAGTGGAGAATTGCTAGTCTAGGGCATGGTTAGTGAAACTTTTTTGTTAATGGCCAGGTATTTCAGGCTTTACCGGCCATGCAGTCTCTGTCACAACTACTCTTCTCTGATGTTGGAGTACAAATGTCATAGATAATACACGAATGAATGAATGTGGCTGGATGCCAACAAATATTTATAAAAACAGGTGGCAGGCCAGATATGGTCCACCAGCCATAGTTGGCCAACCCCTGCTCTGGGTCAGTTCATCTTCAGGGTTTCCAGGGTCTCATCTGGCTCTAGAAGTTCCTTACAAGACCTTTAGGAAGTAATATGTTCCCCACTCATGGATATTTGAGAAGTTTCCGTTCGGAAGGCTAATTACCCTCTCCCAAATGAGTTGCAGTTTAATGGTTACCAGAAATTAAGGTAATCCAGTCTCCTTTTCACAGAAACAAAAGTAAGGTTGTCAGCTGTTACAAAAAATGTTGTTGCAGCAAGAATACAGTAAGTGAACAAAGCAAGGTGTCCCTGGTCAGCTATCCTGGCCTCCCTTGGAGTTCTGTTTCATATCAGCCTCTATATTTAAAGAGCAATTGGAAGCCACTGAGGTTTTAGTAATGGTGAAATGACCAGGTGTGGGTTTTTAAACGCACACTCAAACAGCAGTGTGAAGGAGGGATGGAGGAGGGCGGAGGATGAAGACCAGGTGGATGTCTGCTGCTGAAGGCCAGGCGAGTTCGTGCCAGCCTGTACTCAGTGGAGACCGAGGTGCAAAGAGGTGAATGGGTCCTTACAAAAATTTAAAAAGTAGAATGGCTGTGACAGGGACAGATTGTCTGTGAGTGGAGGAGAAGGAGGGGGTGATTCCTAGATTGCTGGCTTATGCATCTGACTGGGATGGCATCATTCACTGAGATGAGGGGACACTGGAGGAGGATGAGATGGGGGTGCAAGATATTTTAAGTTCAGTTTTGGGCAAGTTGAGCTTCATGTCCCTTTGAGACATCTAAGTAAAGATGTCCAGAAAGCAGTTGGATATAGAGGTCTGGATCTCAGAAGAGGGCTAGAGAACAGTTATGGTTTTACTGCAGATGAACCTAAGAGTCAGGGGCACCTGTAGGTAAGATTAAAGACCAGGAATTCTATGGGCAAACCCCAGTCTTGGACAACTGATCTCCATATCTTTGGTGTTGGGAATGAAATTTCACTTGGCTATAGGTCTGATTTATTGGGGGGTGGGAATGGTAGGTAAACTATCACAGTGAAATAGTTCTAGAGAGGAAAGGTTGGGAGTATGTACTTAATATTAAAACAAGTCTCTTTTTCTGCTTTGCATATTTCTAAGGCTTTTATACATTAGCCGGTACATTCAAAAAATGTTGAGTGCCTGCTATAAATATTTTCTCTGGAATTGACCTAATCTAGGATAGGAAGTTTCAAGCTCCACCATCTCCTTGTAGCCTAAGCCCTTACCCATTTCTGCTTCACTGGAACTGAATGGAGTTAGCTCTTTTGGGAAATATGACATAATTCCCAACCAACTTTGAAGCTGTTAGCCACAGCTTTACCATTGAAATGCTGCTACCTCCCGGATAGGGTGTGACAAGTGACCAGCAGCTATGGCTGGCTTCCTGAGAGTGGGAGCCAGAGGGAAACCTGCCAGCCCTGTGGCAGTCAAAAGCAGGAATCCAAGCCCCTGGTGGGGTTGAGTTCCCATACAGGGTTTGGACCCAACTAGGTTTGATGGACTGCTGGGAAATGACTTAAAACTCTCTTTGACCTTTGGGGGTGTCAAGTCACAGCATCAGAGCAGTATGGTATCTGCTTGTGGCAGGCTGCTTTTTGATCTTCAGATACCTCACTTGATGTGGGCATTGAGAACAATTTTCAAGATTTCTTCTCTGCAATCTGAACAGACTTTGCCTTGCTTTCGTTTTAGAGGTTTGGCACAACGGTAGTCCAGGGCGGGAGTGAGACTTCCAGTCCGTGGGAGACCAGAAATGTTTCTCTCCCCAGTAGGACCTGGTGTTGATGATGTAGGTTGGAGGGCTCAGCATGTGAGGGAACAGTGGTTCCCACCAAGGGTAGTTCTACCTTCTTTGTCTCCCAAGTCAATCTTAATAATTTCTGTGTAGACAGGCTTTAGGATTCTTCCCTCTGCATTGTCCTGATCCAAGCTCCTCTCACCTCATGACTCTGCACAGGTTTCCCTTCCTCTTATCTCTACCTCATCCAGCTCTCCTCTACATATCTGCATTAGCCTGAAGTGCATCTCTGAGCAGAATCTTTGCTCTGAAATCTCATAAGGGTCTCCATTATCCAAAGGGTGAGATCCAGATTCACTTGAGGCTTTAGAATCCTTTATCACAGTGTTCCTGTACTTTTTGATCATCATAGCGACCCCCTCCCATATGCCCTTGTCTCTTCCTTTCTGCTACCTGACCAAGTATACCCAGTACTCTAATGGTAATAGATGATTTGCCCCAAACGCACCTTTTGCTTTTACTTCCTATATTTTCTATTAAGCCTTGCTGTATACATGGCCCTGAGCCTTGATTTCCTTACCTATTACATAGACAATACCTACCTCATATGAGTATTATGGAGATTAAATAACTAATGTATCTATAAAACCCTTAGCTGTGCTTGACACTTAATCAACTCCCCTGAAATGTAGTTACTATTAGCATCATTGTGGTCTTTCTGGCTCATGTCTGCTAGGTAGGGTCCCACTCATTTTTAAAAGTTCAGCTTGAGTGACTGTACCTTCAGGAAACCCTGATCCCGTGATTGTCACTAACTTCTCCTCTACCAGCTCTGTAGCACTTTTATTTCTACTTCCCTTACTCTGTAGTTAATTATACATGGGCTTATGTTATTTATGCTTGTAAACTTTATGAATTGGGGACAAGAACTGTATATCTTATTTTTTTACCCCACCCTACCTACTAGTTCACAAAACAGGTGCTCAGTTAACTGGTGTGGGGTTGAGGGCTGGTTCTAGTCCCGGCCCTTACTACCCTTGGTTTTCCAGGCCAAGGATATATATCTCAGAACTGCTTTCATTTCCAGACAAGCTAGGCAGTCCAGGAACTGAACATTTTAGCCGGGCTAATGCAGACAGAGGCCTGGATTCCTGTCCTACTTGAGGCAAAACCAGGCGAACTGCCCCTTCCCGTCAAGAAGCTCTGGGTTCCAGCAGCTGCTTTAATTGAGCTTCAAGTCCTCTGCTGGCCCTGGAAAATCTTGATGGTCAGGGTTGGCGCTGGTTTGCTCAGACTGTCACGCACACCCCTTAAAAAGAGAGTGCAGCTATTACAGGGAGTGACCACAAGAGGGCAGTAAAGACCCGTTCCCACACATCAACTTGGCCTTGGGGTGGAAAGCTATAAGACAAATATTTCAAAGCAGAAGGAAAAGTAAGAATCGGAGAAGAAAAGCAAGATTCTGAAGGAATTACGGGCAGCGAGATGGTTCAGCTCACCAACATCTTCCTGGGCCCAAGACTTGAAAGCAACTAGTTAGTTAGGGACTCTAGTCAGGCCCTAATGGTGTTCCCCAAATCTCTTCCTGACCTGTTGTTTCTGGTGCTTTGTTTCACCTGGAGAAAGTAATTTTCCAGTCATAATGCAGATATTCTGTGGAGGAGTTTGGGTATTGCTTACTTAGTGCTTATACCCAATATTACAGATTTACAATTTTTACAGAGGATTTTTCACATCCATTTCCCCCCATCTTTATTGAGGTGTAATTAACAAAAATTTGACATAATTAAGGTACAGAATTTGATGTTTTGATGTATCACACTCATTTAGAAATATGAATTTCCTGTCAGTCTTAAAAGATAAAATAAAAGAAGACATCATCTCTGTTTAAGGAAATTGGAACTTAGAAACATGAAGTAACTCGCTCAGTCATGTGAGTTTGTGGTGGAGCCAAGTCTAGAGTTTCTCTGATTTCATATCCTTTGCTTTTTCCTCAGGTTTTCAGTTTGTAAGTTTTGGGAGTTTTTCAGGACTACATCTGAGTCATCCTTATGCCTTTGAATGGTGCCCCCTTAATCATTAGGACTATGAATGTGTGTGTTGTCTAAGGCCCTGACTCTTAGGAGTGGATTCCAAGATCTCTTGTTGCCTCCATGATTCAGTCATTCTGTGATTTTTGAGGCACAGCTCTCACAATGGCAGTGGTGGCCCTGAGCGATCCTACTGGCTGAGCATTTCAATAAGCACGGCCACTTTAGTGACTGTCAGCCTGAGAAGCGCCATCCTTAGTAATGCAGGGTGGGTATGGGGCAGTTGGACAGTTTCTCAAAGTGTGCACCAGTGTTGCTGGTGTTTTGAGAGTTGACTTTAGGGGCGAAGGATGAAAATGTTCAATTTTGGCAATGACACATAGAAATATATACGTATATGTACACACACATGTGCACTGTTGCTTAGAGTGAGATCTATTTTTAAAGTGAGTTTATTTAAAGAAAAGCATTAAGGAAGTAATAGTAAGGTGGTATGCAACAAGGCAAAAAGTGTGAAGCAGGTGTACCTGTGACTGAAGTTCAAGGGACTATGGTGAGGTGCAAAGATGTAACTAGAGTCAAAAGACTAATTTCAAGTCTGGCTCTGTGACCCCTAAGCCATATAATCCTGATTAAGTTGCTAACCTTAAATAAACCTCAGTCTTCTCATCTGTGATGTTAGAAAAGAATCCTTACCGTCTTTAACTCAAATGAGAATAAATGAAAGTGTGCTGAAGCTTGGGGAACCTCTTTGCAAATACTAATACCCTGATTGCCTCTTTTGCCAGGGTCTGTCCAGGACCTCCTCTTTACTGCCATGGAGGGTGCCTCCCAACTAGCATCCATTTCCCAGGATCCCAAGGACTGAGTCCAGTTCAGTTTATTGTCCATACCTGGGTCTGCCATTCTGAGGATGGGGAGGAGAGGGCTTGGAGAAAGCCTGGAATCAGTGTGGGAACAAGTCCCACCCAACACACGTCACTGTTTGCTTTGTCATCCTGATTCAATGACCTCATACAAGGAAGGGAGGGAGCAGAAGGAGCTGTTCTCTTCCAGATACCTAAGGAGGCTCCTGACATCTCCTGTTTTCCTTGGCATGAGAGGAGCAGGCACCAGGCTGTGATTTTTAAGGTCTGAGCTAATCTTGGAAGGGAAGGCGAACAGCACCTCCCACAGCTGGCCTGACTACTCGGGGAGCTGCCTGGAGCAAAGTGGGCAGAGGGGACCAAAATGGGCATTGGAATCCTGCTCCTTGGAGGGGCTCCAGATTGCATGGCCCTGTCCCCAGGTTCTCACTTGGTGCTACTTGGATGAGCGCTAAGGATTGGCATGTCACCCAGTTAGGGAAAAAGCCTGAGGCTAGGACAGCTCCTGAATTTGTTCTTAGCCTGATCCTCATGGGACAGCCAACTAGGGTTCATTGACCCCAGGGGGCAGGGAATGTCATCATCTTTGCATACTTCTACATCCTCACACACTCATGGTACTCAGTGAATACTTTCTGAGCACCTACTCTGTACCAGGCCTTTTGAAGAAATGAGGCAGCCATGTGTATCAAAAGGCATAGGACCTTCACCTTTTGACCACCAGGATTTGTCATCCTTACTTTCTCCCCTCGACCACCCTGGATTTAAGGTTTAAGTAAATTATTTAGCTGGCAAAAAAAAAAAAAAACAAAAAAAAACATTTGTTATTTATGTCCAAGTATTTTGTAATCAGATATTTAACATAACTGCAAATAAGTGTTTCTCATCAACATTAGATAATAACTAGCATTACTACAGTGAGTTAGTATGTAGTCAGACAAAAACAAGAAAAATTGAGAATTTTATCTATCCTGTTTATCCTGGTTGGGTTTTTTAAAATCTGAAAAGTAGCTGGCAGGTTACCTGGGGGGGTCAGTTCAAGGTTTTAGACAAGTGACATAACAGCTGGGTTTTGAAAGATAAGCAAAAGTTTATAAGCAGACAGAGAGAGGTCACTGCAGGCAGAGGGGCAGAAGGACAGATGCTGGGCTGGTCAAGTGCTGTGGCTTGAACTTAGTGGGTGGACGTTGGGTTTGGAATGGAGCTAATGAGGGTGGAGATGAGAACCAGTTACCTTATGGTTGCATGTTCCAGTCTTTCCATGTTATGATTCTGGAGAAACTGAGGCAGGAAATCCCAGTGGAGTCCCTTTGGTCCCCAAGTGCAGAAGGGAAAAAGACAGCAAAGGACAAGCCAAAACTCTGCCCCTGAGCTAGCCTGGAACCTGTCTCCCATCTTGGCTGCCCCACCCCTTAGCTCCAAGAACAAACCATTTTTCTGTGACTTTTTGGCTCATCTCTTCAATGTTCCAGAGTCAGAACAGGCTGTGCCATGGCTGAAACAAACATGTTGAACAAGTAAACAAGGCAGGCTATGGGGCCTGGGGAAAGCCCCTGACATGGGCCCCCAGCCAGATCCATGGGTTCCAGCAAGCCTCTACTTAGCCTGGCCCTCTGCTTCATCCTTTGAACATGAGAGGTGAGAGCATGGGTGTTTTGGGGTCCCTTCCAGTTCTGTGGTCTAAGCAAGTTGCCTATAGAGGGGAAAATGCCAGAGCTGCCAGTTCAGAAGATGCCTTCTTCCTTTCCACCGTGTAGTGGCTAAGGGCTGGGGGTGGGGAGATCTCCTCATGGCAAATATTGAAACCAAAGGACACACCAGCCGCTTGTTCACTCATCAAACACTGAGTGTCCAGTCCATGCTGGGCGCTGGGCTGTCCCTTCCCTCCAGGAGCATACAGGGACCTGTCATTGCTCCAGCAGAGGAGAGGATGTAACAGTTCCCTGCACGCACCATGTCCTTGCCCCCGGCAGTGTGCTCCTGCTGTTCCCACTTATTCCTCCTGTTCAGTCTCAGCGTCAGTGTCACTTCCTCAGTAGGGCTTTCCCTGACTACCCTGTTTGTGGTAAGGTACCCCATCTCTCCCACCACCGTCCATTGTCCACATAGAATTTATGGCAGTTTGTAATTTTATGTCTGTTCGTTTAGTCACTTATTTTCCATCTTTTTGACTAGAGTATAAGCTACTTGAGGGCAAGAATTCTGTTGATGTTTACCACTTCTGGACCCTTAGCAGCCTGTCCTTGTAGAATAGGTGAACGATATTTGGGCATGTACCAGATTTTTCCCGTGGACTACCTCCTTCAGTCCTCTTGACAGCCCTGAGAGAGGCATTACTCTTACTACCTACACCTCGGAGTGAAGACGTTGAAGTCCAGGGGCGGTAAGTCTTGCAGTAGGCAGGGTTGGTTTGATGCCCATCTCCAAGGCAGGGCTCTCTCCTTTCCCACACTGCAGGACAGAGGACGTGAGGCTGTGCCTGGTGTAAGTAACCCCTGGCTTCAACTTTCTTCTTTTTTTACTTTTTCTTTTGAAATAATTTCAACTTAATACCAAAATGCTGCATGACTAGTATAAAGAACTATATATTCTTCACTCAGGTTCACAAGATGTTAACATTCTGCTACATTTGTTGTTTTATTATTTCTTCTTGCATGTGTTTTTACACGTTTACTTACTTCTTTTTTGAACTATTTTAGAGTAAGTTGTGGGCATTTTACCGCTTTACCCTTAAATACTTCAGTGTGAATTTCTTAAGAACAAGTACTACATTCTTTTACATAAAATCAAAACCTGGGAATTTAACATTGATATAATACTATAATGTACAATCCATATTAAATTTTATCTAGTTGTTCCAATATTGTTCTTTGTAATGACATTTGTTTTCTAGTCCAGAATCAAATTCAGGATCACATATTCCATTTAACTGTCATCTCTTTAGTTTTTAATTTAGAACAGTTCCTTAGCCTTTTTTACTTTCATGACATTGAAATTTTTCAAGAGTATAGGTCCATCATTTGGTAGAATGTCGCTCAGCTTGGGTTCGTGTGACAATTGCTCACAACTAGATTCAGGTTAGGCGTTTGTTGGCAGGAATCTCACAGAAAGAATGCTGTGTGCTTCTCAGGGCATCCTGTCAGGAACCACATGATGTCTGTGTTGTCCCAATAATGGGACAACAGTATTGGGTGTCTGCCATGTTTCTCCACTGTAAGCCTGTGAATATCCTGCCCTCGTCAAACTTTTACATCCATTGATGATTCTTAACTGAATCAATTATTAGTATGACAGTTGCAAAATTGAGACCTTGGTTCTGATTTTAAGGCTGGTGTCTCTGTTTTAGGATCCTAGGGTAGGGTGAAAGGGAAGAGGGAGCAAGAGACAACATCTAATTCAGGGAAGAGTTGGTTTCTCAAATGTCTATTATGGGAAGTGGGAAATGACTGGTATGGACTTCTACCTTGGAAAAAAAAAAGAAAAAGCAAAGAGAAACCCCCCAAAGAATCAGGCTAGATTTTAAGTGATAAAAGCTGTTACCTCCTAATGGAATGATGATTCCCATTTATCTAGCACTTAGTAAATCCCAATCTTGACATGATTCCATTTAGAACTTATAACAACTCTGTGAGAGAGTATTGCTATCTTCAATTTGTAGATGAGGAAACTGACTCAGACAGGTTAAGGCCTTTGCCTAAAGTTGTACAGCTAGGAAATAGAAGAGTCTGGATTCCAACCAAGATCTGCTGGGCTCCAGAGCTCCAGCTCTTTTTGGTGGGAAGGACCTCTGGGTTGTCATGACCTCCGGCCTCGGTGTGCATGCCAGGCAGGGCCGGTCTTCACCTCATTCCTGGCTTTTGAGGGCGGTATTCTCCCAAAGTAGATTTTAAGCCGGGGCCCCAACTCCTACAAAGAGCTTGTGAGACCCCACTGCAGGTATCTTCTGGCCCCAGCTAGGTGGTCTTTGACTGTGAGCAGCCCCTCAGCTGGGAGTGGCCTGAGAGGACCTCCTGGACCCCTCAGTCTCCACCCCTTCAGCCCTGGTGGCAGAACCATCCTCAGACGCTGACTCACCAGTTCCCCTGGTCCGGCATGGCTGCAGCTCCTGTGCTTAGAAAGGCAGGAAACTGAACTTGGGTATTTTAGAAACTCTTTCAACAATGAGCTTGATTAAAAGGGGATTTTCCAGTTCACCCCGGAGAATTTCAGTTAACCAATGCCTTATTGTCTTATAGTTCTTTGAAAACTGGTAACCTATGTTCAGTGTGTATTTATGGTAAATCTCAATAATCAGACAATTCAATTAAACAGGATTTCCCTCCACCCCTGAGGATAAGCCATAGAACTACAGAATTACCAAGTTGAAAAGGCTTTGGGGATCATTTAATAGGATCCTTCATTGTACAGATGAGGAAACTGAGGCTCAGAGAGGGGAGGTAACTTACTCCAGGCCACCTAGCTCCTGACTGACATAACAGTAACTAGAAACTCCCTGTTATTCTGCCACATCAGGAACAATTACAAAACTTTATGTCCCGGGTTACCTGCAGGCTGAATTTAGCCAGCAGCAGTGTTTTATTTGGCCTGCACAGTGTTTTTTAAAAATAAGAAATTTCCTGTAAAAAATACAAATTTGGTGTTTCTTTTGAAAAACTGATAATCTGGCCACACTGGGCCAATGGCAATGAAGGAAAGCTGGGTTGTGGCAAGCCCACTCAAGTAGGGGACTCCCGGTCATTGCACACCTGCCCCTCCTCACCCATTGCGTGGAGGCATTGGAATGTGGGCTCTCTGCTATCTGGTGAAGGGCGCTCCTTGGTTAACAGAAAGAAGGGTTGAAGTAAGCCTGATTGAAAAGTAGGGGAGACCATGAGGAATCAGAAACATTTGTGTGAAATGCCAGGGTGCAGCGCCAGGGATCCAAGCCGGCCCTGAGCAAGCTCAGATCAAGGGCTGAGAAAGAGCTCTAGGAGATTCCCATTCAGGTGAAAGATGTAAAAAGGTAAGTAACAGTAGGAGAGTTATCACTCAGTAAGGTAAGATACACTGGGGAAGTGGATGGAACTGGCCAGGTGTGCTAAAGCAGCTCAGGTGGTCAGAAAGTTATAATGGAGGTGCGGGTCTGGACTCAGAAGTTAACCTATGTCAGAGGATGGAGAGACTATGGGCAGAAGAAGCAGCCAGCAAGTGGCCATCGAGCTGAGAGCTAGGGTTAGGTGAATGAAGGTGGGAAAGGAAAGGCAGAGATGGATGCCAGAGAGATCCTAAAGGGGGACGGACAGGATTTGGTGTCTGCATGGAGGTGGGAGAGGGGCCAGAGAGGAGAGTCAGAGTTGGTGGAGTCATTGAACCTGGGTGACTGGGAGAATGGTCACCCCAAACAGAAAGGGAACCCAGGAGGGAAAGCTGGTTTGGGAGAAGACAATTCATTTCTCTGTCTGTGGAATTTGAGATGACAACAGGCTTACAGTTGTCCAGTGGGCAGCCGAAGTGGGGACTGGAACTCAGAAGGTCAGAGCTCACAGCCTGGAGGAGGTGGCTGAAACCACTAGAGTCAGGGAGATCCCTCTCCCAAAGGGCAGAGGATGGGGAATGGAGGACAACACGGTGAACCCTGGGTAAGAGCCACCCTTAAAAAGGCCTGGAGGAGGAAGAAGAGCCAGCAATAGGGAAGGAGCAATCAGAGAGGAAGAGAACTGAGGTGGGTGTCACTGGAGGAGCTTGGGAGAAGAGAGCTTGAGATGAGCCCTCTACATTGTCAGAAAGTATGTCCCAGAACCCAGGGGAGTGGAGACCGGAAAAGATCCCTGAACCAGACAGTTCCCAGGGCAACACACAGAATGCATGTGTAGGCACTCTAAAGACATCTCCCGGGCTGGGAGAAGGAGGTAAGACGATAAGCAGAGGGAACCCCTAGAGAACATGGAAAGTGGGAGCAGGGGGCGTGTCTGTAAGTGGTAGGGAAGGGGTCAACAGGAAGAGATGGAGGGTCCCCCTTTTAACACCTTTGGGAAAAGGGGAAATCCTGAGTCAAGATCAGGCAAATTTCAAAGGCTGATTCCTGGGTTATTTGCTCGGTATTTGTCTGTGGGTGAGCTCTTGACTTCTCACTTGTCATTCTGGAGATAATCTCATCTCGCATAACTTCCTTTTTTAGACTATTCCCCTTTTTTACCCATCTGGATTTTTAAAAAACTGTATTGGGTATGCCCACACTGAGGGGCATCAGACAAGGTCTGAGGGATTCAGAAGAAGTGAACTGGCCACCCCTCTTTGACACAGAAGTACCTGAAAGGTGCCTCCAATTGCATGGCCTCATTTAGTCCTGGGAAGGAGGCTTTATTATCAGCTTTATTATAATCAGGGTTCCATTGTGTAAGTGACTTGGAGGCTTAGGGAGGTCAAGGTACCAAAACAACTAAGTGTTGAATTCGAACCCAGGTCTCCCTGAATCCGAGTGCGTATCCTTTCCACCTCTGGAGCCAGATGGGACTCAGGTAACAAACTAGACTGGAGATCCAGGGGCCTGCCCACTACCCCAAGTCAGCATTTCACAGTCTAACTTCAGCGGCTGAAACCCTTGCACATACAAAAACATGCTGATTAAATGTAATGAGGCTGATCACAAGGGAGGAAGGGAGGGGTGAGTCTGGTTAGGAGAACACTGGCTGGAGGAGACAGATCTGCAGAATTCTCAATGCCTTTTAACCTAGCATCCTTGGACCCCTATGGTTCCATGCAACCCTGACATTATACGCAGAATTGTGTGTGTGTGTGTGTGTGGTGGGGGGATTGCATGTGATACTTTCTGGGGAGAGGGCACAGATCTTTCATCAGACTCTCAAGGGGGCCCTTGGTCAAAGAAACTGTTGAAAACTACTGATACGGAAACATCTACAGTCCCCTTGGTGGATCTGGGACACAATGGTATAATTTATATCTGGTCCCTGTCATTTTGTCTAAATCCTTGCCTAGAAATATAGTCTAGCTAGACTCTTTCACCCTGCACAGGAGGCAAAGCTTCTCCTCAAAGCGTCTCTTTCGGGCCATTGTGGCTCAGTGAATCCCTGAAGTCCCCAGAAAGCAGCGGCGGGCCGTGGGGTGCCTGCTCCCCCCTCCAGAAGGGTCGAGTAGCCGCTTTCAGGGGGCGGGTGGAGGAGGCGGAGCGGATGTCACAGCTTACCTCAGAGCCCAAATTAGAAGGCTGAAAAAATCACAGCAGGAAATAATGTGGTGCCCAAAATAGAAGCATCAACTGGGAGAGAGGCCCGCGAGTAGGTGGCATTTGAGGCTCCTGCCGCGTCCTCCCAGCGGCTGCCTGACAAGCGCCTTGGAGGCGAGTGGGCCGGGCCGAAAAGGCCAGGAAGGCTGAGGCCGCATTTCTGCTGGGGAAGAGGGGTGCTCAGTAAACAGTCATACTCTGTGGGGCAGGAGGGGTGCCCGTGCTGGCCAGGGCCCTAGCTGGTCTCCCCTGGTGTCTGCCTTTACCTTCCTCCTTTCCACCGCTCCTCCTTGATGTCCCTCCTCTCCTCCCTACAGAAATCTGGTCTCCCAACTTCCCCACTGCCTCTGGTTTCCCGCTCAGTCCCCAGCCTTCCTACAGCCTTGCCTTCCTTCTCCCTCCTGTGCCCTTCCGCCTCTTCCAACCCCGGCCCCTGCCTCCTTTCTATCCCCTACCCCCAGGCCCTGCCCCCTCTGCTCCAAGCCTCCCAGGCCTCCAGATGAGGCGTCCTGGAGGCCCTAGCTGCCTTCTTGAGCAATCCAAGCAAAGGTCTTTGGAGGAGCAGCAGCCCTCAGGTCAGCCTTTCACCTGGACCCACCAACACCATGCCCACACCTGTGAGACTGCCAGAAGCAGGTGCCTGCGGAAAGGCGGCAGGGCTGTATTTCTCCTGGGCTGCTGCCTCCAGAGGAGTTGGAAGGAAGCAAAAGCTCAGCCAGTGAGGTTTGAAAGCAAGGTGTCTGCCCACGGCTCCACATGCAGTCGGAGAGCAAACAGCCACATACCAAAATAGGGCCAGCCAGCACTTACGCAGCATTTGTGTGTGCCTATCAAGTCAGTATTGTCCCCATTTTACAGATGACAAAGTGGGGACACAAAAAGATGAAGAGCTAGTCAGGTGGGAGAGCTAGGCTGAAAGCCCCCGAGGTCTGACTGCAGGGCCCCCTCCTGCTGAATTCCACACACCATTACCTCTCTCAGCCTAGTGCCCTGCTCAGCTTTCCTTTCTAAAAAGTGATTTTTTCTGGTTTGTTTTTTTCCCCCTCTGAAAATAAGCATAAGATAGTGTGCTTCTAAGCATTCCAGGTGCTTGGAGATTTCAGTTTTTAAAAAAATCAGATATTCTTGATTTTACTTCTCTGGGTGTTCCCCTCCCCCAGCTGTTGCTGTACTAAAAACAAGCGTGCTCATTTTTGCCGGGTTTAATGCTGTGTGTCCTCGTCACCATCTGGAACGAAATGGGCACTCGCTCATGCTCAGTGCACTGCACGCATGCACTGCTAGTGCCCTCCTGCATCACGCCTTGTGTCACCCGGGTTAATGGATGACGATTTGCCAAACAGAAGTCATAGGAAAAGCATGCGGCTAACGTGGCTTCACACGGGCGTTGTTCCCTGTGGGCTGGGAGTTATTAGAAGAAGTGGGAAGAAATAGTAGCTAAAGTTGTAGGTAGGGGTTTAAAAGCAATGTCAGAATAAGATGATGATATAATGAAGCAGTGTTACATACTAATTGCAAAACTTTGCGCTAAGCATTTTACAGGAGTGATCTCGTTTAAGTGATACAACCCTATGACATTAGTGGCATCATCACCATTGACAGAAAACTCAGGGTCATGGGGTTCTGATGCACTGGACCCAGCTCTCTAACTGCAAACAAAATGGGGGGCTGGTTTCTGCAAGTTTTTTTCTCCAATATGGAAATAGCTATCATTTTGCTGATTATAAAAATAATATATATTCACTGTGAAGAAGTAAACAACACTGAAGTGTATAAAGTAAAATATTGGTGTCCTTCCCCATAATGCCCATCTCCATGGACTTTAACACACTTCTGCATTTTAAGATACCTTGTATCACACTATCATATTCTTGGGATACACCTTTGTATGTGTCACTGCATACTTGATGATTATTTCCATAATTTGTGCAGGGGAATTGGTGGGTCAAAGTATAAACATTTATATTTTGGTTACTTATTGAAATGGGTAAGTTATTATTTTAAGCTGTGGTATACAATGAAAGGTCAGAATGCAGTGGAAATAGGCCCTTGCATTGCTGGCAATAGTTTAATTAGTATAATCTTAAAGGAATCAATTTGTTAGCAGATATCAAGGTACTTAAAAATGTTCACACTGTTATCTTGGAGCCATTCCATTTATGGGAGTCTGTCTAAACCAAGGAAATAAATAAATGAAAAAGTAATATTTAGCATTATGATAGGCAAAATTTGGGCATAACTGCCCTTCAAAAGGGATTGGTTAAATAAGTCATGAAAAATTATGAACATCTCCGTGTTGGAATACGATATTGTCATTAAAAATGATGGGTGTGAAGACTACAGTAGCATGGTGGAAATGCTTAGAAGGTAAAATTGAATGAAAAAAGAAGTACACAAAACTATATACAATTTAAATTGTACAAATAGAAATTGTAAAGAAATAGTAGCCGGGAGTTCCCTGGTGGTATAGTGGCCAGGCTTCGGCACTGTCAACGCTGCGGCCTGGGTTCGATTCCCAGCCAGGGAGCTACCCACATTAAATTAAAAATAAATAAATAAATAAATAAAATAGTAGCCAAATGATGCCCAGACTGTTGGGATCAATGTGGTTTTGCTTTTTCTTTCTTTCTGTAATATTTTTAGTGAAAGTTGTATTTGTCAAAGACTATAAAATAGATTGAAATTACCAAAGGACTCTGCTTCCTTTCACCTCTCTGGATTTGAGTTTTAAGTGAAGCAGCTGGACTAGAAGTATCATAGGTGACTTCGAGGTCATTCCTGGTTCTATGCTGTATACTCTGATACACACGGGCAGCTCTTTCTGTTACAGATTCAAAGCTAAAACTCAGTCTTCATGCTGACAGTGGACAGGTCAGACTAGAGCCTCTTTTGTGACCATTAGCTCAGGCTGTGCTTACATGTGTCAAAGCCTCCGCATTAATCCACAGAAGAAAACAATGTTGTCGAATCTGCATCGATGCACCCTTAGGCTCAGTGTTCACACTGGGAAGTAGTGGGCCCCAGACTTGAGAGTCTTGGCCCTGGTTGTTTGAGCAGTGACTTCCCCGCTCCTCCCAATGTGGAGCGGGTGTGTCCTGGGCTGCCTCCTTCATCCCCCTGCCTGTGAGCACAGGGGCCAGTGGTGGGTGTAGCTCTCGCATGCTCTACTGGCCCGCTCTTACAGCGCGCAGGTGTTTGCTTTGTTGGATGGAGGGCTCCTTGAAGACAAGGACTGGGTTTTTACCCTGGTACTTGAACAGTGAGTGAGGGAGTGAGGGAGTGAGTGAAGAAAGCCCATTCCATGGGAAACCCAGTAGGATTTCACTGAACCTGTGAAGTAAGTGAGGCTAGCAGTCAGGGGTGTGATTCATTGATCTGGAGGGTGTGTGTGTGTGTGTGTGTGTGTGTGTGTGTGTGTGTGTTTGGGAAAGGGGCAGGCTGGAAGAATCCCACTGCTGGCAAGCCTTCGTCAGAGCCCTGGAAAGGGCTGAGTGGGCTCTGACTCAGCTCCATGACTCACTCTGTATTGCCGTCTCCATGCTCTGGGCACATCCTCTGGACCATTTCAGCTCAGCCTCGAGTGGAGGGGGAGATTGGGGACAGCACCTCTGGATGACTCACCCTGCTGAGCTGGAAGGAAGGGACCAAAGCTGTCTTGTCCTGTACGCCCCCATCACCCTCCTGCCTCCCGGGGTTCCCACGTAGTCCCAGACCTCCTGCGTAGGTTATGGCCACTGCACTAAAGCCTCCCGCTGCACCTCACCCCAGGCACTAACCACCCACCCACACGTCCCTGCTCAAACTGCCGTAGCTTCCTTGGTTCTTTCACCTGGTTGTCTCTGTGCTTCTTGTGGGCATCTGAGGTCAGCTTATGAGGAGGCTTATTAAGCTCTCTTAGATCGCCCATCATTCTGTTCTTCACCTCTCACAAAACTTGGCAGTTGACAAGATAGTTTTATATCTCTTTTCTTGTTTGGTTGTCTTTGAGACCTTCGGAAGCCTGGCATTTCACCCATCTACAGGGAAGATCAAGGAAGGTCAAAGGCATGGAGGAACTAGTCAAGGGACTGATGAAGGGCGTTGAGGGCTGGGGTGGACAGGCTTGCTGGGGAAGAGCAGAGCTTTGTGGGGAATGGCAAGGCTGGGAAAGGGGCAGTGCTGGCTGGCTTGTGACATGACAAGAAGTATGGCTGCATGGGGGCCGCAGGCAGACAGGGTATTTGATGTTATATGAAGACCAATGGGAAATCACTGAGGGGGACCTGCATGTAGTATGGCCAGGAACTGGAGTAGTTCACAAGAGAGTGGGTGGTCGGCCCGTGTGCGACGCAGCTCCTGGGCTCGTGTCACCCCCCGCCCCCCGGTAAATTGTGTGTGTTTATTCCACGGTAAAGGGAAAGAAACTAGTATCTGAAAAGAGTTGTCCTCAGAACGCTCTAGCACCATGGGTCATGTACACCAGGCATACCTGCCAGTCGTGCTCTCCGTGTTAGCTCAGCCAGGGGCAGGCGGGGCTCCATGTTTTATAAAGTAAGGAGATGATCTCCCCGTGGGAGTAAAGGGTGAGCTGTGCCCCTTTTATTTTGGATTGGATGTAATTTAGCACCTTGTTCTCTCTTTTGTTAATAAAATAAAACAATAAACATGCACCACCATCAAAGAGTGTCGACCGCCTGTGTTCATGTGTTTATGTTGTGTCTGTCTCCCAGACGCTGCAACTGCTGTGTAGATTTTTTTTAAACAAAATGAGTTTTCGCTCAGTGCTGGGGGGTATGGTAATTAAAAACAAAAAGGGAGAGCACTTTCTTCTGTGTCTTCTCATTCTTGTCTTTTCTCTTCCTTTTCTTTCTTGTTTCTTTCTCCTTTGAAACAGAGACATTGACCTGTCCATCAAAGTTGATCTTGGCCGTCTGTGACACGGCCAAGGCAGAGAGACTGGCCCCTAATGTTGCTGTTCACTCTGCAGAGACACCATTACTAGGGTGGCAGTTCCCTCAAAGAAAGGGACTACCATTATGGGCAGACACAACAATAATCTCCTCCATAATGAAAGCATTTGGGCCAGCACATGTGTTTTTACATATGTCATCCAGGGCTGAAATACTTTGTTTAATGTATTTCTATTACTATACAGGATTGGTTCTGCTTACTTCTATACCCCCTTGAAATGAGGCGCTCAGCTTAACAGATGTTGATTGAACAGAGACATCACTACAGTGGACTCTCAGTTAACCGGCACCCATGGGGATTGGTAGATGATGGATAAATGTACCTGGTACTCTCAAGCAACTGGCAAAACGCTCGCGCAACCAGCACCAGTTGTTTGAGTTCCAGTTAACTAAGAGTCTACTGTACTACAGTCTATGATTGTTTAATAGTAATCTAGGGCGACGCTGCTTTCCCTTTCCCACAATACATCGCGCTCTTCCTTTCCATCTTGTGCCCGGCAGGATGGCTCCAGCAAAGAAGGGTGGCGAGAAGAAGAAGGGCCGTTCTGCTATCAACGAGGTAGTGACCAGAGAATACACCATCAACATTCACAAGCGCATCCATGGAGTGGGTTTCAAGAAGCGTGCCCCTCGGGCACTCAAAGAGATCCGGAAATTTGCCATGAAGGAGATGGGAACCCCGGATGTGCGCATTGACACCAGACTCAACAAAGCTGTCTGGGCCAAAGGAATAAGGAACGTCCCATACCGTATCTGGGTGCGGTTGTCTAGAAAGCGTAACGAGGATGAAGATTCACCAAATAAACTCTATACATTGGTTACCTACGTACCTGTCACCACTTTCAAAAATCTGCAAACAGTCAATGTGGATGAGAACTAACTGCTGATTGTCGAATAAAGTTATAAAACTGCAAAAAAAAAAAAATAGTAATCTAGGAAGGGACAGCTGACAAAGGCAACCCTTCCCAGTGCTCTCAGCTGGGCGGAAGGAAGAAAGGAAGAGGAAGTCAAATCACCAGCTCAGCTCTGGCCTCCTCCCAAGTCCAGGTAGTCCTCATGGCACACACCTGGGACAGTTTGACAAGGACCTGGATGAGGCGTGGGATTGAACATGGGCAGTGTCTTCAGCCCAGTCACTAACACCCAGCCTGTGGGGTGAGGCTTGGGAAGGCTGCCTGGGACTCCATCCCCTCTTCCCCATCCCTCTCCTGGTCCCGGCCTCTACCTGGGGGAACAGCTGTTCTGCCCCAGGTCTCCAGGTGTGGAAGGCTCAGTCCCGAACCCCAGGGCTGACCCCAGCGCCTATCACCCCCGCTACAAGGGAACTGGCTCGTGCTGGGCCCTGCACCCACCCCATCCTCCTACTCCTAATGGACTGAGGTCCTGTCTGGAAGGGCCTGCCCAGCTGGAATCTTTCTTCCCAGGCCTGGCCTCCCCAGGGCACCGTAGCAGGATGAGCTTCCTTTAGCCAGATCCAGAGTGTGCCTGCCCCAGGGCCTCCGTGTCTTGGCCCATGTGGTTAACCTCCCCGGAACCTCTCTTGCCATGCACCCTGCCCCCACCCAGCCCCTGTGTCTCCTCTGCTGTTGAGTTCCCAGAATGCCTTTCGCCTGAGCACATTTCCTGGATGGAGAAATTAGATGGCCTTTTTTTTTTTTTTTTTTTTTTTACTTAGGATGGTCTTAAGAGCATTAAAGTATTATTATATAAACATGTACATGAGTATATAAATATATTTTATATTTTGGGGTAGTCTGTAGATAAACAGTTTTGTATCTCCCTCTTTTTTTTTTTTCATTTAACAACAAATCACAAACATTTTTCCAGATCATAAAAAGCTTGTGAAGAAATTTTAATTAAGGCCAGGGGAGACCAGTATATGTTTATTGGCAAAGGAGTAGGTGTAAGTGGAAAGAGGGTGCTCAGAGATGCTGCCGGATGAAGACATTAGAATCCAAGTGGGTCCAGAGCCAGAAGGGGCACTGAGGTGGTTAGGGCTGAAGGTGTCCTGGATGAGGGGGCAGCTTACTCCCTGCCTTTACTCTCATTCCTGAACTCACGCCAGTGTCCCCTTGAAGACCAGGAAGTGAGTCCACGTTCTTCAGGTTCAATGCATTTTCTGGTTTGGAAAATCTTGAGAATCTTAATTGTTGTAACCAAACCAGTATTGCTGCTGAACGCTGGGCTGAGTTTGGCTTGACTGGGTCTTCTACAAGGAGCCAAGGGGAGCTAGAGGTGTGTGTGTGTATCTGGTGGAAACTAGAAACCCAAGCCAGAGCACCCAAGAACTGAGCTGATTCCAGAATGCATTTTTTTTTTTTTTTTTTTTTTTTTTGCTTTTTGGTATGTGGGTAGCTCCCTGACTGGGAATCGAACCCAGGCCGCAGCGCTGACAGCGCCAGCGCCGAAGCCTTAAGCCACTACACCATCAGGGAACCCCCAGAATGCATTTTCAGACACTGTTCCTTCACTCCCTACAACCCTGTCCCCTCAGCAGCCCTGTCATCACTGGCCACCGTGACTCCCACAGCTGTGATTCTGAAACACCTTCCCCTTTTGCTGTGGTCATGACCCACATTTGATGAGTGTCATTCATTCATTCAACAAGTATATATTGAGCATCTGCTCGGTGCCAGATACTGTGTTACACAGTTATAAGACACATCCTTGTTTTCAAGAAGGTTCCATCTATCCAGCAGCCAGCTCAGGGGACCACAGAGGTCACCAAATATTTTTTGTCTGGAAATAGAACCTCTGTGAACTGATGACAGCTTTGCATACCTCTACAGAAAAATATACACAGGCACAGAAATCGGCATACATTTGAGGGCGGCACCAATCCACTGAAACCCAACCCTTTGATGATTTAAGGGTCTATGTTCCCCAAGTTGTAAACACTTGATCTCATTTAACCCTCTCATTTTATAGACCAGGAAACTTGGACCTAGGTAGAGAAATGCCTTGTTCAGGGTTACACAGCGGGTTGGAGGCTGGGCCGGCCCGGAAGCCAGGACTGCTGGCTCCCCAGACACTGCTCCACCAGGGTTCTGCTCCCTCCCGTTGTTTGGGAGGGCCTGGCTGGGGAGGGATCCTGGGCCAGTTCCCTTTTCAGATGCCCAGCGGGGGGCTGCCCAGCCCACAGGCCTGTCCTCTCCACCACCCCTCAGGCTCCTGGGGAATGCAGGCCGGCGGTCAGGAGCTCCCTGAACAGTTGCTCTGACCCTGACCACCCCAACTGTTTCCCCCCAGACGTCAAGGGAAATGTTCTGGAGGCAACAGGATGTGTTTTCCTGCAAATCGTTTGTCTCACAAGATGATTTGCATACTGGTGGGGACACAAATGCCATTCCCTGCCCATTTCCTCCCTAGGGAAAAGTGTTCCCATCGCAGCTTTTCCCTCAAGGGAGGAGGCAGCGGTGTGGGCTCAGCCCACCCCCAGGAGACAACTTCCTGATAGGGGGGACTCAGAGGTTAGTGAGGGCTCCCAGAAGGAAGAAGGGTCCTTTTTTGACCTCTCCTCACTCCCAGGGCTTTTCTGGAAGGGAGCTCCCGGCTCCCACTTTGGCAAACAGCCAGCTCATATGATTCCCCAGGGCCCTGGTTATCTGTCTACTTTGCTCTTTGTTACACTTTCTTAAAGTTAAATTACTGAAGATTCAGCTGCTAGAGGAGAGGCTTGAGGTGATATTAGGTGAAAAATAATAACAAATAGTGCTTAACTATGTGCCATATATTGCTGTAAGGCACAATTTATGATAAATTCATGTAATCTTCACATCAGCCTAGTGAACTTGGTTCTGTTTTTTCCATAGTCAACATGAGAAATCAAGGTTCAGAGAGGTTAAGTAACTTGCTTAAGGTCACACAGCTGGTAAGTTACACAGTCAGGATTCGAACTCAGCCTCCTAAATCAGGACTGTAAATACTATGTTATTAAGAGGGAGAGTTAGAGTAGAAGTCTAGTCTAACCTTGAAGGCTATGCTGTAGTCCAGGAACATTGGCATGACATTCAAGGCCCCTTATGATTTGGTCCCAGCCACACTGCTATCCCTCCCTGCCTCCTACCACATCCACTACAAAAAGAATCCAGGACCATGCCTCAGCAGGTCCGCATGCACTGTTGCCCCTGCTCGGACAGCCCTTCCCCATTTCTCTGTCTGAACCTTCTCCTTATCCATGGAGAACTTCTGAAAAGCCCTCCCAACATCTGTAGGCTGAGTCAGTCAGGACCTCCTCCATTTTTTTTTTCAATGTGACTCTAACCAAATTGTCTTCTAATTATTGGCTAATAAGTCTCTCTAGATTCTAGATTTCACTCCTCAGACAGGCTGGGTGTCTGTCTTCTTTCAGAACCCTCAGCACTGAGGTTCACTGGTGGTGTAGTGGCTAAGACTTTGGTTCTCTCAACGCTACAGCTTGGGTTCAATTCCCAGCCAGGGAAATACCAAAAACAAACAAACAAACAAAAACAACTAAACAACAACAGAATCCTCAGCACTAAACCCAGCACCTGTTTGTGATAAATACTCAGCGGATGTCTGTTATGTACAGTGAACAAAGCACGTTACAAAAAAATGTACAATATGCTAAATGTTGTACTATGCATACTGTAAATATATCACAACCCTCATATAGCCCAAAATGTTAACGCTGATTTTCACAGAATTTGGGAGTTACAGGTGATTTTTATTTCTTTGTTTGTGTATCTGCATTTTCCAAGATTTGTATAATGAACACGTATTACTTTTGTAATACAAAAGAAAATAAATTAATTAAAAATTGTGTATGGATGAATAATAATAGCTACTATTTATTGGGCACTTACCACATAAAAAATTGTGTGTACTGTCTCTAATCCTCACAACAGTCCTCTTTGGTGAGTACCATTGGCATCATTACCATTTTACAGATGAGGAAACTGAGGTCCAGAGAGGCCAAGAAACTCACTCAAGGGGACAGAATTGGTAAACAGAGGAGTTGAACTTGGAGCCCAGCTTGTTGGACTCCAGGGCCTGTATTGCAAGCTCTCTGCAACCAGCTTCTAGATGAAAGATGGATAGATGGGTAAGTGTCTTTTTTAAAAATCAACTTCTTATTTTGAAATGATTTCAAACTCAGAACAGATATAAGAATTGTACAGAGAACTTTGGAATATCCTTCTTCCATATTCAACATCATTAATGTTTTGTCACATGTCCTTTATCACTCACTTTCTGTATATATCTCACATATTATTTATATAACAGTTTATTGAGATATGATTCATATTTCATACAGTTCACCCATTTAAGGTATACAATTCAATGGCTTTTAGTGTATTCAAAGATATGTGCAATTATCACCATAGTCAATTTTAGAAAATTTCATCACTTCAAAAGAGAAACCCTATACTGTTTAGCTATCTACCCCCATACCCCTCTCACCCCAGCCCCAAACCATGAATCTACTCTCTGTCTCTATAGATTGACTTATTCTGTACATCACCTAGAAAAGGAATAATATAATATGCCATTTTTCTGATTCACTTCTTTGACTTAGCATGCTTTCAGGGTTCATCCACATGTAGCATGTATCAGTACTTCATAACCATTTTGTAGCCAAATGACATTCAAGTACGTAGATATATACCCCATTTTACTTATTTATTCATCAGTTGATGGACGTTTCTACCTTTTAGCTATTAGGAATAGTTATGAACACTAATGCACAAATTTTCACATGGACATGTTTTCATTTCTCTTGGATATATACCTAGGAATGGAATTGCTGGGTCATTTCACTATATACTTAACTGTTTGGGAATAATAATGTAATCATTTTTATTTGTGAATCATGAAAGTAAATTGCAGATATGCCATTTATCCCTAAAAATACTTCAGAGAAAACAAACCAAGGACATTCATTTTCATAACCACTTTTCAATGATCAAATTTAGGAAACTGAACATTGATACAATATTACTATCTCTTACGTAGTCCCTATTTAAATCTTGCCAGTTACGTCGTTTGTGGCATCTTCTTTCCCTGATCCAGTACGCAATCCGGGATCACACATTGCACTTGGTTGTCTTCTCTTTGGTCTCCAGTCCAGAACAGCTGCTCAGCCCTTATCTTTCTGTTTTCTAATGTGTCCCTCAGTGTAGGTTTATCTGACGTTTGGAATGGATGACTCTCCATCGTCCATGGGCCCTGAGGTGAAATAGTGCAGCTATAGGTGAGGGGGGACGTGGCTGGGCACAAATGTTGGCCCCCTCCAATCTGGGCAGGAGCCGAGGGGCATGCTCTGAGCTTGAAGGCACCAAGTCAGACCCGGCCCCAGGGAGGGGAAACCCAGGGAGGGGGAACCTCTGTGGAAGATTCCCCGCTTGGAGGATTTACTGGGAAATGCCCCGCGAAAGGAAGAGGCTCTGTGGGGGCTCCTTCCACACTCTTTCCGAAGAACAGCTGGGTACGAGGGAGAGGGTGTGTCTCAGGGCCAAATGCTTCCCCTTTGGGCTTCACTGAGGGCTCCTGAAGCCTGGGCCAGCCTGAGCTCCTCCTGGGAAAGGCTGCAGCGAGAGACACCGGGATGTCCGGGAAAGGGCGGGTGGGGGAGGCCCGCAGGCCCAGTGCTAGGAAGGAGCTGCCCCTTTCTGGGAAGGCCTTTGATGCAAGATCCCACCCCTATTCCTCCCCTCCCCTGCGCTCTGCCCTCCTGCTTCCGGCAGCTCCAGCCTGATTCTCTGGAAGGCCCTGTGGGAGGAGACTGTGGTCTGATTCGAATCAGAGCCAGGGGATGCAGGCTTGCTTCACTTGGCGCTCAACCGGTTTGTTTCACGAGGACGCCCAGCCAAACGCCCCACCAACCTTTGCAAGAGGCCTGCTGAGTGTCCGTCAACATTATTGAGAGGAGCAGATTCTTCTATCCTGCCCTACAGCTGAGACAGCAGTGGTTCATTCACTCATTCATTCATTCACTCATTCTGTGGCTGAAGATCCCTCCTTTCCTGCCCCTTCCCTCTCCCTCTTGGGGAGGAGGCTTGATAGGGCTTTCAGGTTCAGTCCTATGCCCAGGCTGCTTCTGACCTCAGAGCACCCATTTAACAGTGTGGGTGACAGACACCACCAGCAGAAAGGCGGAGCCTCAGGGAGCCAGCCAGAGAGGAGCAAAGCAGGGCGAGGAGGAAGGAAACCGTACTTTGGTCATGTAGTGCGCCCACAGACCTGCGGGAAGATCATCGTCCTTGCATTTATGCTCTGGTGACCTGCAGACATGCTCACAGGCTTTTGAAAGTTGAAAAAGGTTCACATAAAAATTCAGGTTCTTGATTTTTCTTAACAAACCAAAAGATCTAGCAACCCTGAACCTGTGTTCACATGGTGGCCATGGTTGTCAGGAAACCTTATTATGGAAGCTCTCTCTTCAGGAGTTGCATTACCTGCCTGTTCCCCACAGCACTTGTGATCTTCTTCAGACCTCACCAGCATGCTTGGAGGCCAGAACATGCGCCCCATTTTATACATGAAGAGAGCAAGGGAGAGGCCATAGCCAGGGAGAGGCAGAGCTGAGGCCCTCCCCTAGATTGCCTGCCTCCAGGTCTGTCAATGAAAACTCTCTGGCCACCCAGGTCTGTGGCTTCGTAGGCCACAATGTCCTGAGCTGGGCTAACCAGCTCTCAGCTGAGGCTCTGCCCAGGCAGCACTCCCCAAAGCCTGGAGCAGGAAGTGGTTGGTCATTGGTCCCATAGCAAACTCAGGCAGGTGAGAGGACCCAGACACCTTGGCCTGGGGACACTGGCCTCTGGGCAGTCTATCTGGTGTCTCCTTCCTGGCTTCTCTCCCTTTGCTGGAAGCAGCCTCCCTCTGGCAGCATTTTGCTCCATTTGGCCTTCCTGCCACCAGACCTGTCACAGTCTGTAAATCAGAACCCAGTCCAGCCCGGTCCGGCTTCCTCAGGCAAAGTGCTCTTTCTGGTCAGTCGTGCACATTCTCCTCCTAGAAAGGCTTGCTGACCCTTTTCCTGGATGCACTTGTCCACTACTAAGTCTCTAGTAGTTTGTAGGAATGAACAGCGGTTGCAGGTGTTGGAGGACGTGGGGAAACTGCTTTATAAGAATAGTTGAGCTATGCAAGGCACCCTACAGTTTATAAAGCCCTTCCACATGCATGTGTATTATTTGGTTCTTTATGAGCCAGAGAAGCAATTGGCAAATACGGATCACCTATGAAAGGGCACAGAAATCTGAGTTCCATCCTCAATCCTGCTACTTACCTTGAGCGAGTTCACTTCATCTTGTTTAGCTTTTATTTCCTCATTGATTAAAGAAGAGAACAGTCTCCTCCAGTCAAAGCTACTCTGCTTTACGATGCTAGGTAGTGCCATGCACATCGAATACCATGGGGTGGGTCCCCTTGAAACTGGGCTACGGTGAAACTCCTATGCATGTTGTGAGGATTTGAATGACACCTGATGTGCTAGCACAAGGCCTGGGAGACAGTAGATGATTAACAAATGCTTGTCGTGCCCATGAACTGCTCACTCAGTCCTGATGGGTTCTGAGGGGAGCTCACAGGAAGAAGGAAGTAGTACTGGCTCCCTGTGGCTGCTGTTGCATTTCCTGCCCATTTTTCTGTCTCTTGTCAAGTTGCCCTTTGTCCTAGGCCTCTGGGCTCCCAGCCGGCTGGAGGCACAGCCTTCTCTGTGGGGCCTGGAGAGCTGGGTCTGGGCTGGGTAATGACCAGCCTTCCGCTTTCTGGCAGTTTCCGCTGGGGGGCTGGAAGCCACAGCTTCCAGATGGCTAATTGCTTTGTGCCTGTTTCTGCAAATCACAGTGATTCACTGTCCCTGCTGAAAACACGCTCTCTTTTCAAAGATTTAATGGTTTCCAAAATTAATTTAGCCTCATCTGTTATCCCCCTGCCCTTCTGCACTGTCCCCTCCCCCCAACACCCTCTATCGCCCCAGGATGGAGCTTTCTGCTCCAAAAATCTCACTTTCATGCTGCAGGGCATAGTGAGGAGAAGGGGGCAGCACAGACCCCTTTCCAGGGTCACCTGAGCACCTGCTGACTGTGGAGTTTTGGGGTAAAAGTCCAGGAGGAAAGGGCTAGTGTCAGTAGCACACTTATCCCCCACCACCCTACACCCAGAGCAGGTCTGACACTCCTAGATGAAAAACTGCTTTGCTTATAAAACTTCCAAAGATCATCTGTGTTTTACATTTGAGGGACAGGGTTAGTTTTGTTTGCTTTAGATCACTCACTATGGGTCCATGAGACTGTCAGGCCAGAGCCCTGCCCAAGAGGCCAGAAGTTTAGGGAATTTTCCTCCATCTGATTCTGACTTGTTTCTTGACTATCTTTGGGCCTCTGTTCTTCCCCAGTAACATAAAGGTGATGTAATTCCTACCTCTGCACCCCATTCATTTATTTATTACACATTTATTGAGCCTCTCTATATACCAGGCACGTGCTAGGGACTGGGACCACAGAGGTAAAAAAGTGCCACAATCCTGGCCCTCAGAAGAAAAGGCCTGAGGTCAGCAGCTGGGTCCTCTGCACATGCTCATTGGTGGACTCTTGGTCTAGTTCTAGTGAGCAGTTTTATCATAAACCTTTGCCCAAAAGCTGTGTCTTAACTGGCCTTATTTTCCGACTTGATCTTCCAACCCCGCAAGTCCTCAAATTCTGGATTCATTTTTACCTTTCAATCCTTCTTAAGTTCTTTTCTCAGCCCTTTCCTGTCTGGCAGAACGTTGTCAGATGTAGATAGTAATAACCTGGGTACACTGCAGAACATTCTGTTTCACACACTCTTCACTAAATCTACAGGTTCATTAGGACCTTCCGATGGCTCACAAATGTCAGTTTTTCAAATGTTGCACCACCACAAAACGTAGGTCACCATCTTCCCAGCCTCCAGTAAAACTTTCCTCACTGTCCTCTGGCCAACTCCAAAACCAGTGTCACACATTGGACTTGTTCACTTTATATTTTGGGATGGCAGCACCTCAGTTCTGTGTAGCAATTTCTATTCACAATGATTTTCCGTGCTGTCACTTCATTCTCTCTTGGTTTCTGTTATGGTAGATGAGAAGCCTATTACCAGGCTGATTGTCATTCCTTGTAGGCAATCAGCTCTTTCTCTTAGCTTTAAGAATTTCCTTACTGATGTTCTCTAGTCTCACTATAGTGCTTTAGTACTTCCTCATTCCTGAAAAATTCTCAAGTGTTATCTTTCAGAAAAATGCCCTTTTGCTAATTATCCTCTTCACTTTACCCTGATCTCTCTCTCTCTCTCTCTCTTTTTAACCTGTATACCATTTATTTATTTCAAGGAAATGGAGTATAGACACATCCCCAAATTGGGGGTGGGGTGGGGATATCCCAGAGTTCTTATGATAAGAGTGTTAGCATCTCTTTTTGATCCCAGCTCTTATATCTCTAGCTGTGATTGAGACTTCCTCCTTTTCATTTTCCAAATCACTAATTCTCTTTACCTCTGTGCATTCTTATTTTATAGTCACCTGTTTCTGTCTCACATACAGCATTCCCTAGTTTAGTTCTTCTAAGGTTTTAAACATACTCATTTTAAAGTCCGTTTTATAATGCTCTTTATTTAATTCCTGAGTGTCCGTGCCCTAACTTTGGAAGTTGTAGATGGTCTTTCAATGGTGCGTCACTTCCTTGTATGTCCTGTAATTTTTGTGTTTTAGTTCATATTCTCTAGAAATTATTTCCTGTGGGCATTTTCCTCTGAATATGCTCTGGATTGAGGAGGCCTCCTTATAGACAATTTAGTGAATGTCTTTACCCAAATACTTTTGGGTACATTGATTCTGGAAACCATGTCTTACAATACTTTTTAGGTTTATAATTTTGCACTACTTGGAGATTACTAATTTAGACCCCACATCTATACATATAGCACAGTCTATAAGTACGGGATTCATTCTTCTACAGGCAACTCTGATTCTACCCCAAGCCATGGGAGGAGACACTGTGACCCTAATTCATAGATGGGTCATGTGTTCCTGGCTCCTGCCTTTATACAAAGAGATTACCTTCCTAAGCGAAAGTACTTGGGAGGTACCCATTTTGAATATTTGCAAGCATTGAAAATGTCTTTATTCTTCTCTTGCATTTATTTGATAGTTTGAATGGGAGTAGAATTTTGGGGTAAAATGCTCTTCTCTCAGAATTTTGGAGCCATTGTTTCTAGGATCCAGCACTGCTTTGAGATGTCAGCTGTACTTCTGATTCTCAGGACTTTTTATTAACTCATTTTCTGTTTTCTCTTAGAAAGTTTTAGAATCTCCGCTTTTCCTTGTTATGAAACTTCATGATAGTTCAATGAATGTCTTCCATTCTTCTTTTTTTTTTTTTTTTTGCTTTTTGGTATGTGGGTAGCTCCCTGGCTGGGAATCGAACCCAGGCCGCAGCGCTGACAGCACTAGCGCGGAAGCCTTAAGCCACTACACCACCAGGGAACTCCCAGTCGTTCTTTATTTTGTTAGGCCCTGAGGGAACTCTCAGGAATTCTACTTCTAGGAAAGTGGGATAAGATGGGTATGATGCATCAGGGCTTCCAATCTCACTCACCAGGTGATAGGCCAGAGATTCAAGCGGCCAGAGGCCAATCCCTGTACCTGCTACCTCTTTTAGAAAAAACTAATTGCTATTTTTATCAAAGTGTACTGAAAAAAACAAATAAAAGAACCTTTTATATTAACAAATACCTCTTACATAAAAGCGTCAACGCTCTATTCCCCCGTCCTTAGTTGTAGTCTCCTTCCAGTGATAGTTGCTTTCAATTCTTTCAGCTGTTTTCTTCTATTAGGTTCTGCTTTAAACATACAGATGTTTATGCTTATCCTGATATTTCTTGATGCTGCATGGGAACAACTCTGTTGTGGTAGCCTGATGACCTTGCATGTATCCAAACTGCCACAAAGGCAAAGGGTTGAACCACGGCTAATCTGAGTCTTGGTGGAATGCCCTGTGATCCTCCCAGGACCTGAGAGGATGGGAGATTTGCAAGGAGCTGCTAAGAAGCCATCTCCCACTCTCCTCCCTGTCCTTCCTGGCAGGCTGGAATGAGACAGTTTCTCCTTGCCTTTGCGTTCTGATGAGATAAGGGGCTTTCTGCTCTGCCCCCACCCTCAGGGCTTTCGGTAATTCATTCTTTTTCTCTCTTGACTTTAAAACTTGAAATTTATTCTTGGTGTTCTCTAGTTTCACTATCAAGTTTTTATATTATCTCATTTCTGGAAAATTCTCAAATATTCCTTGGAAAAAATTATTTTGTATCATTCTTTTTATTTTTTCCCAGAATTCTTATTATAGGACTTTGGCTACTTTTTTAAATTTTTTTTTATTTTTATATCTCACATCTATTTTCTGCTGAACAATGGTATTGCATAATTACATTCCCTCCGACTTTGTTTTTTCCTACAGTTGCCATAGTTTTTTCTGTGCATAAGTTTCTTTTAAATAACTATTGCAAATATTTTCAAAATGTTCTCTTATGTATCTGTTAAACTATCCAGCAATATTTTTTTCCAAATGTCTAAATGTATCAAATAATCTACCACTATCTTTTCTTCCCCCCACCCTCCCTTCTATCTCCTCTGGTACCTTGCTTCAGTTTGGAAGGCTTGCTCTCCACACCCGGGGCACAGGTGTCATCTTAGGACTTTCATTTGTCCTTCCTCTCCTTTGGGTTGCTCCTATGTTTTCTGGGGCCCTTTTTTCCTCGTTCTTGGCTGAGTCTTTTATTTCACTGAATCATATCCTTCGCTATGTTCCTAAGAAAAGGTGTGTGGGAGGTAAAAATTTTGAGTTCTTAACATATCTGAAAATATCTTTATTCCACACTTAGCCTTTTGGGATAAGTATAGAACTCTAGGATAAAAATAATTTCCACTCAGAACATGGGCTGCCCAACACTACGGAGGTTCGTCCTTCTGTCCTGCTGTTGAGAGGTTCAATGCCACAGCTGCTGCTGCTTCCACACGTGATGGGGTACTTTTCCCCAGAAGCTGTGAGGTTCTTTCTTTTATCCTGGCATTCTGAAAACCAAACTTACTGCTGTGTTATTTTCCCTTCATTCTCCTGGACATAGAGTGGTCACTTTCAATTTGGAGATTTATGTCCTTCCCTTCTGGGACTTTTGCTTACATTGTTATTATTAAAAAAGTAACTTCTTGTCCTTCGTTCCCTCTGTTTTCTGAAACTGCATATAGATGCTGAAACTCCTTGAAAAATCCTCTAACACTCTTGTCCCTCCGAATTTTCAACTATCTTTCTATTGTACTTTCTGGGAGATTTCTTCAACTGTATTTTCCTACTCTTTTGTTGAATCTATTTTTTTTTTCCTGCTATCATGTTTTAAAGTTCGAATTGCTCTTGCTCCTTCTCTATTACTTTTTTCACACCATCTTAGACTTTTTCATGGATGTGCATCTTCTTTTAGATCTCTGAGGATATTAGTTAAATGTATACATAAAGGTAAAAAAAAATTTCTTCTGAAATTTTTACATCTTTGTTACATCTCTGTTTCTCAGTTCTTTTTTCTTTTTTTTAATGTTTGCTTGCTTTGGTTTCTTTCATGTGAGACAGTTTTTGCAAATTCCTAGGGATCCTGGGCTATCCAGTTCTATATGGCAGTGATCATTAACGTGATCGGCAGCTGTATATGCACCAGCAGGGATTTGACTGGCAGGCCTCACTCTCAGGCCATTTATTTCACTGGAAGACGGTGAAAATTCAACACTTCCAGGACTTCTCTCTGGGGCTAGTAAATTTTTCCCAGTGAAGATCTTCCAATCTTCTACCCAGGGGACGTATCCTGGACAATCCCTTGTGGGGGTGGGGTCAGGGAGGAAGTCTGGCAGAGGGCCCTACTATTAACATGTGGATTTACACTCAATCCCCCCATTGTCAGCCAGGCAGCTTCCCTCTACTGTTGCTGGAATTCTTGAATTTAGGGATGCTCTGGTTCAGTTTCTCTAAAGAAGAAACCTCTAGTGCTCCTGTGTATTGCAGGGATATAGTTACCTGACTGTGTGGGACTGGTAGGGGATCTAGAGTTGTAATTTCTCCAGCTGACATAGCAAAGAAATAGATGTGTGTATAGTAACTCATATATGTGTACATATTTATAAATATTTCCATATGTAACCATCTGTATCTATATTAAGTTAAATATGAATTCCCACTAATGTCTTCAACTCTAATTCATTAGTACATGGATCAATCTAGCCTTCTCCTCTTGTTTATCTGTAAACATTTACTCTATCTGCCATCTATTTACTTTATTATTCAATTCCAGTATGTATATATGTACTGTCAACCACTCACTTTTTAAAGTAGGAATTCATTTTAATTGTTCCCAAACTATTTATTTCACATGTCCAAGATTTCATGTAGGACTATATGTCATTCTGCCCTAACAGTCCTTGCTCTGCTCCCAGACTTCAATTTGCCAAACTGAAACACCAATTCTCATGCCAATGTCCTCTTTGGGCTATGGGTTGGTTGTTTTCCTCTGGCTTCTCTCCACTTGAAATGTCCTTCTGGAGGGCCACTGTCAAGAAATGCCTCCATCTCAGGTACTCTTTGAGTGACAAACTCCTGTTCTACCAAAATATCTGCCTTACATGGTTGCCCAGGCAGTGCAAAAGGCCGGGCTTGCCTTTGCTAGGGGAGAGGAGTGTGCTCTCCACATTCTTCCTCGCTGCTGACCAAGTTTTCAAAAGCCACTTTGGCTGCATGAGAGACAGCAGTAGCCCTTAAATGGCGTGTTCCCATATCACCACATACCACATTGCCCAAGGAAGCGCTGCTATAAATAGCATTTGGTCTTCCTACCAGTCCCCCACAGCCTATTAACCCAGATGTGATGGAGACTTGGTGGAAAGAGGAGAAACCAGAAAAACAGATCAAGCAAAAAGAGGACAGGAAGAAAGAAATGGGGGAGGGGTGGTGATAATATTAACAATAATATTTATAATTAATAATTTTAATAATTACTTGCCTGTGGCCTGGGTCGATTCCCAGTCAGGGAACTGCCCACATTAAAAAAAAAAAACAAAAAACTACTTGCATTTGCAAAGAACTTCCACATTATTTCATTAAATATAACAACTCAAAAAAGTATACATTTGGTTCATTTAAATTATCTTATGGGTTAAATTGGCTTTTGTGGGTTCTAGATTCAGGGATAGGCACATGACCCACGCTGGGCCAATGAGAGTTGGCCCTGGGACTATTGCTAGAATTATTGGGAAAGTAGCATGTTCTTAGCGATTAAGTGTAGATGGATGTTCAATATATCTAGTTATTTGTTTTGCTTATTTATTTGATTGTATGAATAGAGGAACTGAAGAAGTACCCCAAAATGAAAGTTAACATCAATTAATTTTTGGTGGTAGCATAATTGTTGATTTTATGGTTTTTACATATTTATGTATTGCATATTTTTTCCATAAACTAGTGTATTACATTTATATTAACAGATTTGCTGTTATAAATTATTGTTAATTATATTTATGTTATAAAACAATATAAATACATGGCAGTATATTTATATATATTTATACATTTATATTATTATATAAATAATGAATTAGTATAATTATTACATTAACAAAAGGCAGAAGTGCTTTAACCCCTGAATGACCATTTATTCCTTCCAGTTTCCTCTGCCTGGCAGGACATATTCTTAATCCCAGGGTGACTCAGTGTCCTAGAACAACGTTTTCTTTTTTCTTTTTTTGTATGTGGGTAGCTCCCTGGCTGGGAATCGAACCCAGGCCGCAGCGCTGACAGCACCAGAACTCCTAGAACAATGTTTTCAAAATAAAGTATTTCACCTTTCCAAAGGAAAATATTTAGGAAAAAGAATTTTTTTAAAGTAAAACATGTAAGAACCAAGAAGTTCTACTGGTTTTGTCCGTATCCCATCAGGACTTAGGCCTTCTCAGCAAACAGAGTGGAAAGATGGGTGAGGCTTGGCTCTCATGGGGCCGCTCTTACTCTGGGCCGGCTGAAGGAAGGACCAGGAGTGGATGTGACAGTTTTACCTGACTTTCTAGTCTTTTCAGAAAGATCTCAGTGGGGTGTAGAGCGGCTCTGACGCTTGGGTAGCCCTGCCAGAGAGAGGAAGAGATCACAACCTTCAACAACAGGGGAACCACGCAGTCCCAGCCCAGCCCTTTCCTGGGGTGCCTCCTTCAGTGTTAGCGAGGACCCCTGGGACTTCCACGCTGATGGAGATGCCCTCCCTGCCGGTCACGGTCACGGGATCAGCCCTGCCCTCTCCGACTGCAGACACAGGCCCCGCCCTCAAAGCATAGCTAAGGCCAGGCTGGAGCATGTAGCAAAATCCCGTAAACCCCGAGGAGATGCCATTCATTCTGAAAGAAAACCACTTTTTACAATTACAACCAGAGCTTGTAGCTTCACATTGTTCCAAATTGCATTATCTCTTTTCCAGAATAGGCTTAAGTTTTATCTTTGCATAACCCAAAGACCTATTAAAATATTTTCCAAAAAATAAAAGGGATTATTCTCACAAGAGCAATTCACTTCCACCTCCACAGGAAATAAAGGAACTGACATTAAAAACCCAAATCCATGCAGTTTAGAATAGCAGTTTGTCCCCTTTTATCTCACCATTGCAGTTTTCACAAATAGTGGGGACCACTTTCTGTACACGTGATCACAGGCCTATTTGGAAACAAGACAGAATCAGTCTGTGAGAGGCAGGGACTCGGCTGGCCGGGGACTATGGGAGAGACTCACGAGGGAGGGAAGTCAGTGGACACAGAAACCACCAGTTTTTCCAAGACTAGGACTTGACATCTTGGACTCAGGTACGGGGAGAGAGGGACAGGTGTTAGCTGGCTGTGAGACTGGGCAGTTCTAACAGACAGTGGTCATCTTTAAAGGAAGCACCTGGAAAAGATGACCTCTCAGGCCTCTTCTAGGTCCAAAACTCTCCAAAGCTCAGGAGGTCAGTGAGGCAAGGGGCTCACTCTCCAGGTGTATGTTTCTACAGGTCTCTTCCCTGCCGAGTTGCATCACCACTGGTGCTGCCAAGAGTGCTTTCTCCCACCCCGACAGGCGACTACACCTCCCTCCTCCCTCTCCCAGAACTTCTCAGTTGGAGATAACAGGCTTTTGTTCTCTCTGGGACTCCACACCCGTGGGGAGAGGGAATGAGGAAACCTTAGAGAAAGTGCTGCTTATCTGATGAAGGTAATAGTTACCCCTTATGCTCTTCTGGCCTTCCGGGGCCCCACCCGGTTCAGGAGGCCTTTCTGGGCTTGGCTTCCTGGCAGGGGAGGCTCGTGGGCACTGGGGGTGCTGAGGAGGGTGGCAAAGGCCCTTGCCTCATAAGTCTTCATCTTGTGAATTTATTAGGGATTTTGTTTCCTCCAGGGAATCCTCCAGGGAGGAGGTGGGCATCCTTTAGAGGTTTCCTACCAGACTCATGATCAGGTCCAGACTTTTTTGCGTAGCATCCAGGATTTTGCAGAATTCTTCCTTGCCAACCCCCTCTTCTCCTATCTCTTCCCACACCTGCTGAGCTCTAGCTACATAGAACTACTACTGTCCCCTGTAACCTGTTATTCATTTTCACACCTCTGTGACTACTTCAAATACGCTGCTTCCTCTGCCTGGAGTGCCCTCCTCCACAGCTCTTCTTAAAGAACTCCTATTCATGCTTCAAGACCCTACTCAAAAGTCTGATGACACTACAAAGCCTTGCTTGACTCCCCAGGCAGGGTTTGGCGGCTCTGTGTGCTTCAAAGCACAGGCTTCCTTCCCAGGCTCTTCACCCAGGAGGACGCTTATTAGAATTTCCATGTTTATCCTTCTCCTGGTTGCTTCTCCAGGGCCAGGACTTTGTCATTCTCCTTTGTAAACCAGGCCAGGCCCTAATAATTCCTCAGGAAATAATTGTGTAAGAATGAACACCATTTCTGTGGAATTTTGAGTAGCATTAGAGAATGCTTCTGTCACCACGAACATTCCCTGGCCCACAGTGCCATCTCTCCAGGCAGAGGTCATATATTTGTGAGTTTGTGTTGTACAATATCACTATGACACTACTTGGGTAATTTTATATCTGATTTATTTATTTAACACATTATCCCTATGGGTGGTTATTACAGTTACTACCATAAAATGAAAAGATTAAGATAATAAGAGATTAAGCAGTATCATGTTCAAGGTTACAGTGCAGGCTTTGCAAAGCTGGGCCTTGAACCTAGATATTCTGGCTGCAAGATCCATAAGAGCTCTGTCTTCTCAGTAAGTGGTCTTTGAATTAGCAGATCAGCATCTCCTGGGAACTTGTTAGAAATGCAAACTATCGGGCCCCACCTCAGATCTACTGAATCAGAAACTCCTGTGGTGGGCCCAGCAATCTGCGTTTTAACCAGTTCTGCAGGTGATTCAGTTGCATTCACTCTGGAGAGCCCTGGCCTACCCCACAACTGCACTAATGGCTGCCCAGAGCCAGAGGAGGGCGCTCCAAGGCAAACTTTCACCCTCAGTCATGGTAGCTGGGATGGGAATCTAGCAGGAACGGTAGAAGAAAACACAGGGCTGGGAGTTGGGAGCCAGAGTTTAGTGCCACTTGTTCTGCAGTTATTGGCTGAGTAATTTGGAGCATCTTTCTGGGTCTCAATTTTCTCATCTGTAAAACGGTGTTGACTAAATGATCTCATCTCTAATTTCCCTTTACGTTCTGTTATTCGGCCCTCCTTCTTTGGAATCATGTGTTGTCTATGCCAGGAACAGAAGGAAGACAGAGTATGAGTGCTTATTTTTAATGGATATTTGCCATTAAAATGGGGGCTTGCAGGCCTGAGGAAGACCCAGGCATAGGGTAGTCTTCCTGGAACTGCTCCAGAATGGGTCCCTCTCCCCCATTCTGCTCCTATCCCAGCTCAGCCTGAAACTGGCTTGCTTTCCTACATATATTCTTCTATATATGTTCAGAATGGATTTCAACCTCACTCCTTAGAATCTCCTAAGCATCCTACTCTCTAGATTGCAAGTATATGACTTCACAGATCACTAAGTACTCACTTCTGGTCTGTCTTTCATCCAGGGATTGGCCAAGTCTGAACATTTTGGTTCTTTAGCTGTTCCTGAGGTTGTGCAGTAGAGAAGAGACGTGGGCTGTAGTCTGAACGAGCTGATGAAATCTAGCTTTGGGCCCTTTGACAAGTCATTTTGCTTCTCTGGGTTTTGATTTTATTGTCTGTAAAATGGGAATGTTGCTTCAGATGCCCTCTGAGGTCCTCTAGCCCTAACATTCTGAGATTCTGGCGCTCACCTTGGGCAAAATAGAAGTCTCAGCGGTCCTGTCCATCACCCCACACCCCCAGTGTCAAGACAGTGGGTAGGACTTTGGGCCAGATGAGTACTTGCCCTTCATGGACTTGGATTTGAGGAGTGACTGTTGGGTGGGTCCTGGTTGGAAGGAGTGAGACAACCTCCCCCAGACTTCCCCCTGCCTGAGTGGTTGCCTCACCGGCTGTTACTTAACTCTCCTTACCACTTTCCAGGGTGGGGCAGGGCAGGGCAGATGCGTAGCTGCTGATGCAATAGGCCGATGCAAGCCTATGTTGTTCTTCGAAGACTGGGCAAAGGTCAACTGGGCTGGGGCCAACCTGGGCTGCAGCTGCAAGGCCCTGCTCTTTAGAGACTTTCAGCTTCATCTTTTCTCCTTGACTAGTCCTCGTGATTACTTAAATGGGGTTCGCTTTCTTGTCCTCAGAGACAGAAACTGATACTTTGTGTTAGGATTTACCCACATCCATTCACTTATGGTGCTCTTTAACCTGAAGCCGAAGAGAATATCCTTGCCTGATAGGAATGCATGAATGCACACTTACACACACCACACACCACACCACACACACACACACACACACACACGCGCACACATACACACACACACACACACACACACACACACACACACACGATGGGGCACCCAGAAGTGGATGATTGTTCTGAGAATTTCCTCTTACCAGACCATGCTTCCCACAAGCTCTTCCAGGAGGAAGTGAATCCAATCAGAAGGATCAGAGAGCTGAGAAGAGCTGGAAATTTCCTCTGGATAGCTAAGTCTTAAAATATGCCCTGGGAGTGCCATTTCTATTCAAGCCCCCACCTTTAAATATAAATGAGACTGTGGACTACATTTCCCATTTTCCAGGAATCTGGATACCTAGAACACAAGAACTCTTTTAATCTTTTAAATTAAAAAAAAAAAAAAGGCCATGAGCAGGGGAAAAAAGAGAAGTGCATCAAGTCCTTGACAAAAGGCAAAGTTGCTAAATATTGAACTCAATGTAGCTTGATATGAGTAACTTCCATTATGAATTGCAAGGAACTTTGTGTTACTAATCCTAATGCTTCAAGGCTCCATACTCCCTGCAAAGGAAGGAAGTCCAAGTGTAGTTAGGCCCTATGTCACTGAGAATCATCACAACTTACTTGGTACTTACTGTGTGCCAGGCCCTGTGCTAAGTAATTTACATGAATTATCACATTTCATTCTCATGCAAACTCTATAAGGTAGTCAGTCTATCATTATTCTTATTTGACAGATGTAGAACCTGAGGCACAGGACATCAAGCTAGTAGTGATAGAGCCACGGTGTTAACCTGGTTCCCCTGACTCTGGAGCCTATGCTCATAATGTCTGGAGAACCCACATGTATTATTCAAATAAAGAAGTCAAGTGGGTTAGAACCCTTCAAATTACAAAAGGATTCACCAGAATGTTCTATAAACCCCCAATTCCCCTTCTAACTGCAGTCAATAAAATCCATAATTTTATTTTCTGGAGTTTGTTTTATGTCCACATTTTAAGGAAAATGTTTTTGGAATATAATACAGACTTTTGCTCTTTGGGAAGGGTCACTCCTGAACCTTTCATCAAATCAGTTAATTCTGATATGATTAATTCTGTTAATAATGAACAGTGAGCTTATTTTCTTACCGGTATCGAATAACTAATAGAAAAGGTGCTTTGGGCAAGGTAGTTTATAATTTAAGTATGAATTTTATAATTATACCTTTGTTTGTATATATTTATACATAATCAAATTTAGTCAAAACGAACAGCCTGAAAGAGGGAAATTATAGTGTTATCACGGTGGAGTCGGGGTTGGGGGCTTTCTTCTTGCATCAGCCATCAACTTGATTTATAGATGTTTTATCTCATTAACCTTTATGTCATGGAGCTAATTGGTGATTCTGAGAACTGCAAAACACACTTGAAGCAATCACGTAGCTCTTTCACTGCATTGTGTACCAAATTAAACTGGACCCAATTATTCCGAACCGTAGAAGACATCTTTTGAAAGGCTTTGCCTCCTTCATTTGAAATGGAAATCAAACTTCGTGTGGACCCCGATTCTCTCTGTTGGCTGCACCACGTATTACAACAAAACCATCTGAAGTTTTCAAAAGCTCTTGCTTCTCAGAGGGACAAACTGGTACAGATTGTTGTGATTTATCCTTGTTTGGGTAAAGTTATCCCGGGACCCTGTGGAGGGTGCTAAGGATCTCTCTGTCTGTCTCCCACCTGCAGGTGAGCCTTCAGGAGCCATACTGGAACTCAGCCCTGTTCTGGAGGCTGGCACCTTGAGGATGTAGAAGGTCCCTCAGGTACTAACAGCACTGTACGCATCCTTTTGTTTCCCTTCCCCTCTTCTGACTTCTGGAACCATGACCCAGACGCACAGGTAGTTACAGCCTTTCTTCTCTTCCAGCTTTGTATGGGAGAAGTCTGGGATACTTGCCTTCCCAGAATTGATTAAGGTGATGGCTAGGATGGGTGACAGAAATCAAACAGGCTAAATTAATTTACATGAGAAAAAGCACAAAGCTACTGTCTGGAGAGAGAATGGGCTGGGTGCAGCTCTTAAGAGGGACTTGAGGTGAGAAAAATGGTCACTTCAAGGAACTTAGTAAAGATTTACATTATTTTTAAGGCATTTGAAGTTCAACTTGTGTTTCTTTTGTATAGAACACTAAATGAAGATGAACCTTCATAAGGGAGAAGGAAGGCTCGGGCTTATTCTAGTCACATTTCAAATAATTTTCTGAGAGAAGAAAAATATTAATTTGGGTAAAAAAATTCTAAGATGACTTATAGTGGGGTTTTCTGTATTTGCATGGTCTTAGAACAGGACTATGAAGTATAAGGAGTCATAAAGAGGGGCCTGTGGGATGAACTATTATCAGGTGGGGGCCCTTCACCTCCCTTAGATTTATGGTGAAGTGAGGTTTCTTTTGGGGTAACTGTACATGAAGAGCCGACCCCAGTGCTGGAGTAAGGTGACACCAAACTTCAATTTCTTCCCTTGGTTTATTTTGAAAATGGCCCAGATTGTTAACACACAGAATTTGTGTGTGGGTTCTTGCTCCTGAAGTGCCAAACTGATGTCCTAATGCTGTTTGACATGCCTGCCAGATGAATGACTCAGCCCTGGCCTCATGGACCCTCCACAGGCTCTCCCTCCCTCAGGGGTGCAGGTGTGTCCCCACCTTTGTCAGAGGCCAGGAAACTAACCAGAATCTCCTGGCTATGTTACGTAGGCTCCTGCCTTGGAGGCAAAACAGGGTGAAACACAGGCAGGCAGGATCCCAAACCACAGCAGCTCGAGTTAGGTCATCTTTGTGCACATGACAACTTGCTGTCTCTTTGGGTCAACAAAAAGAAACATAGAGCCATTCAAAAATGGCTTGAAAAGACTGAGAATTTACATGACTATGGTGACTTGCCATTGAATGCTATTCCAAAGCAACCAAGAGAGTTAGTCAATTCTTTTCACAGGCCAAGAAAGGTGCAATGGTACCTTCACACCAGTTTATAGTAGGGCAGTTGAGTACAGGAGTTTAAATCACTTGTCTGGTCATCAGTGAGTGCAATGTCTGATTTCTTGTTCTCTCCTCATACACACCTGGCAACTTGCAGGACCGCCTGCTGGGCAGGCGCCATCTTTCTAAGCCCCTGGAGAAATTGCAGAGACACAGGATTGCCCTTCTTTGGGACGAGGCTCTCTGGGACAGTTAGAAACTAGGTTGAGGATCAAGATAGTGAGGAAGAAGCAGGAATGGAAAATTATTATTTCTTTGAAAATAGTAATTCATAGGTATGTTACCATGACTAATGTGACCATTAACATGGTCATTTCACGTTACTGTAAATGCGGGATCCAGCAAAGGTGGAGGCAGATGAACCCTTGGGAATTCAGTTACTATTTACTCTGTTCACTTGTAAATGAAATTTCCTGACACTGTTTTAGAAGACATTCTCTCATATTCACAGTATATTTAAAATAATCATTAGGATAAAGGGCCTGGTGTTCTGAAGAATCTGTCAGAAATTTTCAGCCCAATTTTTTCCTAGGGCAGGATGAGAATGGATTTATTTTGGCTGAAATCCTAACTTCTACTGTCAGAGTTATCCAGAAAGTCTGGATAATGCTCCACACAGGAAAAATAGGCAGAAAAGTTTCTTTTCTAGACTGGCACCCCTGAAGACTTGGGACAATCATCACTTCAGGTATGAGTTATTGATCCATTCCTCTCAAATAACAAACACAGCTTGTTCCCCAGTCAGCTTACATCACATGGAATTTGGACTTAACCCACAAGAGCCATCCTGGTTGCCTTTGACCTCAGGGTATGTCTTACTGACATCTATTTTGGATAGAAGAAAGAAGGGAGTACAAAAATTGGTGCTGAGTGTGTTAAATTCTACCCATTAAAACATGTCTGAGGCAGCTCCATGGAATTACTTCCACAGACCAGATATTTCTGGACCTGGGGCTTCTCTGGTTACTTACCTCCCCATTGGCTGGCTCAGTCCCTGGTTCTTGTAGCAGACCTACCTGAGAAGGCCACTGTATTTTTTTGGCTGCATTTCCATGTAGCCTTTTCATTTTCACAGATGAGACAACATAGCACGCCCCTGCCTCACATGGCCATATGTCCTGCTCTGTGCCAGCATCAGGCAGAGGGCTAGAAAGACCTTGGCCCTAGTAGTTAGCTTCAGGTAATGGTGGTTACTGGCCCTACCCTGGCCTCATGCTTGGCTCCAGAAGCTGGACTCTTGTCCATCCACTTGACAGATATTTATTGCGTACCTACTCTATACCAGTCCCACAACTATGGCAGTAACTAAAACGGATGGAAGTCCCTGCTCTTCTCTAACCTCTTCATTTTAAGGAACCGAGTCTTATCCTCTCATTCCCAAGTATCAACCATGGCTCCCTGATCAGTAAGTCATTTCTTCTAGAACAGTGTTTCGCAAACTTTAACATTAATATAAATCACCTGGGGATCTTTTTAAGCTGCAGTTCTGATTCAGTGGATCTGGGGTGGGGCCTAAGATTCTGAGTTCCTGACAAGCTACCAAATGATGCTACTGCTGCCAGGGGTGCTGGCTGAGTTACACCTCAAGCGTCAAGGCTCCTCACCATCATCGAGTTTGTTAGGAAAGCAGAATCCCAGGTCTCACGTCAGCACTGTCTGCTCAGAATCTGCCCTTTGACAAGGTCCCCAGGACTTGAGAACCAGTGATCCAGAACAGTGATTCCCAAAGTACATGCAACATCAGAAACACCAGGTGAGAACTGTAAAGTACCCAAGGACCCCCACCCCTCACCCACTGAATCACAGCATCTGGCGGTGAGCGCCTCAGGTGGTTCTGCGGGATACCAGGTTTGAAAACCTCAAAGAGCATTCTCGGAGGGCACTTTCCGAGGTTCAAAGCACTTCTCAATGGAAAAGGCCTTAGAGACGATCTCAGGATAATCATCTGAAATTGTGTTCTCCTTTAACTTTATTAACGCACAAGTCCCAGCTGAGAAGCTGAGGCCGGGTGCTTGCCCAGAGTCACCTGGTTAGTAAACCGTGGAGTCAGGCCTCCAGCGCTCCCATAGTTCTTCCACAACACCTGCCTCTCCTGATGCTGCCCACCTCAGGAATGCCTCTTTGACCATGACCCAAATCTTCCCCTACCCTCTCTGAGCAGTTCAGCCCATGATCTGCAAACCTCCACATGGTCCCAGCTGCTTTTCTTCAGCACCCATAGATGCCATCCTCTCCCCACCCACATCACACACCAACCAAACCACATGTTTCATAGGTCAATTTTCCCCAACGCCTGATTCTTCAGCCTCTTGATAATGTTTGCAGCCCTTCTCGGGGCAGGTGAACTATGTGGGTGGGAAGGGTGTTGTCCACTGGACTTTTATCCATCTTTCACAGAAAGCAGTTAAACTTCCTGCTCTTTGTCTTCTGTTTCAGTCTCTTTCACTAAGTGTTCTGCAGCCTTCTGGAATGTATGTGAGTACCACCTCTCTTTGCTTACAGCTTCAAGACTTCCTCATTCTTTCAGAGTGGCCACTTTCCTCCTGTCTCTACCAAGGTAGGTGCTTCTCACCATGCAAAGTTAAATGGACATACCTGGAATTTATTGTCTAAGACAGGGGTCTTAACGTGGAGTCCACAAATCTCTAGCCCAATATTTTTCGATCTTGAAAGTACACTAGAATCTCCTAGGAAGTTCAACAACAACAACAACAACAACAACAACAACATCCAGACTGCACTCAGATCAATTTCATTAAAAACTCTGGGGGTGGGAGGCAGGCATCAGTAGTTTACAAAGCTCTGCAGGTGATTCCAATATGCAGTCAAGGTTGCAAACACTGCAAAGTCCAGTTAAAACGTTTCTGGATGGGCATAGATTCACATTCCCTGGAAAAGCTAAGACAGCTTTTTAGCAGATTCTCAAAGACTTTCATGATATCCTTCTCCTTTTTTTTTCTCCTCCTCAAAAAAAGGCTCAGTGACTGGTCTAAGATAACAAATAAGTGGGAAGAACTTCACGAATTAGTAAGGAAACACCAAATACATGTGTTAACTAAATAAATAGGCACAGCAAACCCATTAACCTCCAGAACAGACCAAGTGCCTATTGTTTTTTCACAAGTGAAGGGAACCTTGGGAATGGGTGGGATGGGAGAGTCCCTGCCTCTCTTCCAATTAGTCAGGAAAATGGTGTGATTTTAGATGCTGCCACTACAGAGACCTGACCATATCACTTAACTCCCCCACTGCCCACGGAACCAAGGCCAACCCCCCGACAATAACATCCTGGTTCCTTCCTTATCTAGCTCCTCCTTTTTAACTCATCTCCCTCATTTCTTCATACACTCTAGCTCCAGGAGAATGCTCAGTGTTCATTTTTAAGACTCCTCTGTGTCTTTGTTTCTATTCTTTCCTCAGTTCCTCCCATTCTTCCTGCCTGATGACCTGGGCAGGGAGGTAGGACTGAAGAGACAGAGAATGGCTGGAGACAGGGTTCCCAGAGTACAGAAGGTGCTCAGTTCATATTTGTCAGAGTGAGTGGGACAGCCTCCTTGTGTTAGGAACTCCTGCTTGGGGGAGTCGGTAGATGATATACAATACAGAAACTCTGGCCCTCAAGATGCCAGGAGGAGGTAGACCAGTGATCCCAGGAGTGCAAGACATATTAATAGGTGTCCTGAGAGGAATGTGTGGAGGTGAGATGTGGGGTGCTATGGGGAGCTGGGAGTCAGGAGAGACATCCAGAAAGGGACTGATACCCAGCAGGCCCCAGTGAAGAGAGATGGGGCTGAGTTAGGAGGCTGAGGTCAGATTATTGAAGGCAGTTGAATGCCAACCGGAGGATGCCTGCCGCACACAAATTGCACCTGGTTGGTGCCCCCTGGTCTTGGCAGCTTTTAGTCTTGCTCTTGCAGGAAGTGTTTGCTGTAATACTAAGCTGTTGAGGCAGAGGACCCAATTTTGGACCTGTCCTATCTGCCTGGAGGTGTCTGAGCTTGTGAAGGAGCCAGCTTTTTGCAGGGAGCCCCAGCCTTCTCGGGCAGTCTCCCCACTCTTACCCTACTGCCCATGTTCCCAGGCCCCTGGGACAGGACAGGGAGCCATGATAACCATCCTGTAGACAAGAAGAGTCAAGTAGGACCTAGGTATGACAGTGGGCTGGACAAAAGATAGTGGGACATCCTAGCTTCCAGATTCTTGGGTTGGCATTCCAGTGCTAAGTGCTGGGATTGCAGTGTTGACCAACTGAACACAGGCAACGTGTCTGAAGTCCTGCAAGAGTAGGTATTCAGTGAATGCTGTCTCTTCCTTCACCTTCTTTCCTAGGCTGAGGATCCAGGTTAACCAGCTTTTCCTCCCTTCAGTTTACCCCTCCAAAAAAGAGGGTGGGTGCCCCTCCTCTAAAGACTATACACCCTTTCCACTTGGGCTGCCAGGACGCTCCATTGTTTTGCACTTTAATAAGGGGCAGAGTGCTCATTATGTAAATTCAGGCAAAACAACCCCAAACACCCAAATCATGAAATACATCTGCATTTCATTTTAATTAACACTTACCAACTGCCAACAGTGTGTTAGGTGTAAATAACAGGTGGATGCAGGTTTAAGTAATGAGACTAGAAAGCTGCTGCTTCCTTTCTACTCCAAGAATTTCAAGAAACAGTTCATATACTATCTCTTTTTAACAGCAAGTTTATAAATTCTCCTGAACGCTGAAAGTATCAACAATACACAAATACTTAATCATTGTTTGCCATTTATGTAAATATTTATTAATAACAACATTTGTATGGTGCCTCTCATCTCAGGACTGGAGCGTGAACCCTGAGCGTTAACAAAGTCGCTCTCCAAAAGGGAAGGGAACTCCAACATCCCCTACCCCGAAAACAAAGACCACAGCTAAGAAGCGGGGTAGGGGTGGGGGGTGGGGCGCGACGCCAGATTTATATTGGAGGGGCGTGGCTGCGGGCCACTCCTGGACGTTCTCTTCCGGAACTGGCCTGTGCCCCGGAAGCAATTGCTTGTTGAGGGACTTTTGGCCCCTACGGAGACTGCGCGGTGTTGCTGTCATGTTGCTGTCCGCGGTCTCTTGTAAGTGGGAGTGGAGGCAGCGGTGGCGGTAGAGCCTGCCGCGAGGGCGGGAGGCGGTGAGAAGCAGGCCCCGGGACGATGAGAGGCGGGATGTGCGCGCGGCTCGGGAAGCTGCCGCTGCGGCCCTCTCAGGCCTTCAGGACTACAGCATCCGGCATGCCCCGCGGCACGCCTCATTTCTGGGCGAGTGGATCTTGGGGGTCTGCGGGGCTAGTTCGGGATCGCGTTGTGGTTCGCAGGGATTGTTGAGTATGGTCAAGCAGGAGTGGGACGCTGTCCCCACCCTTGGTAGGAATGTGTCAACGGAATCATCGGCGGTCCGAACTAGGAAAAACCTCAGACCTTCTAGTTCACTCGCTTCATACTCTAAAGGACGCGGCTTCTGGGAGGGGCAGTGATTTACCCTCATACATCTAGTCTGTGAAAGAAGTGCTCTGACTCCCAAGACAGTGCTCTTCCTTGCACCAGCCTGACTTCCGGTTAGATTTAGTTTCCCTCCTTCACCTGATGGGATGGTTGTCGGGATTGGCATTGGTTAACTTGTCAAGCAAGAGACTTTTACCAATGCAAGTATTTACACCTTAGGAGGGAAACAGATGGAACAGATATTACTCTAGAACAGCGGTTCTCAACCTGTGGGTCACGAGGTCGCCTAAGACCATCGGAAAACACATATCATATTTACATTATGATTCATAACAGTAGCAAAATTACAGTTACGAAGTAGCAACATGAGGAACTGTATTAAAGGGTCATGGCATTAGGAAGGTCAAGAACCACTGCTCTAAAAAGATTTAAAAGGTAACCAGTCCATCTGGAAAGAGGTCGTGCAAAGCTTTACACCCAGAATTGTGTTGGTCTGAGTGGGTCTTTTTGTCTTCCTTCTATAAAATCCAAAGGAGATCCCTAATAGGTAGGGATTAGTTCCTTGAATGACAACCATGGCATACTTCATGATGTAAATACTTTTTAGTTATTAATGACATTTATATGAACTTTGCATAAGAAAGATAAATTGATATTTTTCTTTTCTCTTCCACCTTCCTTTGCTACAAAAAAGTTGCCAAGAGCAAGTCAAAGTAAGTAAAAGTTTGTTTTTTTTTAAACTTGTTTATGTTAGATTTGTTAGTCCAGCTCCTGCCAATACATCCTTATATTAAACTGAGCATTGGCCTTGATTTTTGAAAGTTGATTTTAGGACTACTTACTTGATGAATTATTTTAGCCCTATGTACTCTTTCAAAAAGTATTTTTCCTCCTGCCCAACTGACCTACTTAAGTGAGCATTCAAATAATTTACATAAAGGAGCTCTTGCTGTCTTGTTCTTAAAGAAACCATAAGAATTCCCATGCTCTCTTTGGATTACTATTGTATTTCTGTTTACTCAAATTGAGGACCAATGGCCATTTGTCTGGAGTTTGTTACAGGAGTCTTGCAGAACAAGCTGTGATTTGATTAAACCATAAAGCCAGTTTTAATGAGTTTTGTAATCCATTGAATTTATGGTATAAGCATTTCAAAAATAGTAAAGATTAAAGAATCCATGATATACCAGAGAGACTATAAATACCACATTGATACCTTAAAATAAATTTTATAGATAGTAAACGAAATAAGATTTTTTGGGTGTTTAAAATAGGAAAATTCTAAAGCAGCTCTTGCTCACAACCAAGACACATCACAAATTCTTAAAATTAGGTGGTTTTTTTGGATTAAAGTTAATAAAAAAACATGTATATTGGTCTTCCCCCACAACATCTTTTATTGATTTTTATAGATTTTTTCCACAATCCAGTTATTTATGTTAGGATTCTCCACCTCTATGTTCTGTAGGAATCTCCCATGTCTTAGATTTCTTTAGAGCTACTCCCTGCCTCTCATTTTTTTGTATCCTTGTGACATTTGTCATATGTTTTTTGCCTTATAGACCTTCTGTATACAGCTCACCTTCCATACTATACTGTTAGTTCCTTGACAAAGGTGCAGATGCAGCCTTAATAAAAGTTTGCATTTCCCATAGTCCTTTTCACAGAGTAAGCACTTAACAGATTTTTGGTAAATCTTTTTTAATGACTAATTATTGTCTCTCTTAATCAACAAATATTATATGCCTCTTATGTATGAGGTGTAGTGCTAAACATCGAAAGGGATGCAATGATGTGTAATATATTGTAGATGCTTCCAATTCTTTTGGAATTAAATGAGAAATAACATAGCATGGTATACATAAGGTGCCAAGACACATGGAAAAGTAACAAACAGTACAAGGTATTAAAAGGTCCAGTGAGGCAAAGCATGAACTTTATGCTTTGGAGGACAATAACTTAAAGGAACTATAAAGAGGATGCATGTTAGCAATGTAACCCTATCCAATCCCTTAATTTTGTCCCTTATTTTACTCTTACTGCTCATCCCTGGAAGACAGGCTTCTTCTGAAACAGCCATCTTTATAATTTCCTTACTGGCCAGTTAGGGTTATCAGTACTTTTGTAATTTCCCCCTTCCTAACTTGTCCTTCTGAGAGGTGGGTGTCTGAGTCTTCCCACAACATAGTTTGATTGTTCTTGTTGCTTTGATTAGGCATTGCCAAGGCATTGCATGTAATGAAATGAACCTTGGGAATCAAAAGCACTGAAATTGTGATTTATGGAAGATGTGGGCTATCTCAGAACTGAACCATGTCAGGGCCAAATGATGTCCCACAACTACTACTACTGTACAGGGTTCTCAAAATGTGCCATCCCCTCTTGCCTGGTTTTAGTCTATTTCTTCAGCTGTAACAGCTTACTTTTAAATCGTAGGACTATTCTGGTGAAAATGCTGAGCCAGGCTGGGACAGGTTATTCCTTCAATACCAAGAGAAGCCGGCTACGGGATAAACTGACTCTACTGCATTACGACCCAGTGGGTAAGACTCAAGACCAGTTAGTCCGTGGTAAATGCAGACGCTTTCAAGGCCTGTGGCTTTTCTCAGGCTGATGCTGAATATCTGGGAGTCTTGTGGCCTTTTTGACACTGTAGCATTAATGTAGCAAGTATGTATTGAATGTTTCCTATGGTACTTCTTACTGTGCCAGGTGCTGGGATGTACTAAGACACAAGACAGGCTCAGTCCCTGTACTCATGGCACTTATAGTCTGATTTGGAAGGGAGAGAGAAAAAAAAAAGACAAATTATGCTAAGTGCTATGAGAGAAGCAAGCAGGATGCTGAGATATAGGATAAAGTTGTGGGGAGGTGTGTCTTAACTTTATCTTGTCCTTTAGCTATAGAATAGATTGGCGAAAGTTTCTCTGCTACTAGATAGTTAAAGATCTGAAAGTGAGAAACCAGCCATGTAAAGAAAATAGGCACTCTTGTTTTGGAAACAGAGTAGAGTGTCTGAGAAGGAGAGGGAATGTTCTGGGATCATCTGTCCAACAGTGGCAAGTAATTAGGTCCAAATTTGGGTTAAAGACATATGATGTCTACATATTAGTGTAGGCAGGTTGGAAATTTCATTTTCTATTTTGTATCATCTGCTAAAATACTGTAGTAAATGACAACTTCAAATGGTCTCAGTAGATAGAAGTGTTTGTCCAAAAGTGACAGGTGTTCCCAAGGCCAGATTGCCTGCTCACAAATGAAAGAGTCAGCACCTGGTTGCTATTGGTGGAAGCCTGTCCTATTTTTGGATTTAGTAAGCAGATTTATGCAAAATAAACACAGATTATTTTAAAGCTTTGGGCCATTGTTTTCATTTTTCTGCCCTTGCTTGTTAATAACCCCTTTGTAATTGCTTCTTGATAAGGGCTGTACTGGAGCTTCTGGGTTGGTGAGCATGTGGAGATTCTGGGAGAGTGACATGCTAGGAGAGGGCAAGAAGCTCCGCGCCCTTTTCTCCCTGCATCTATGTGTCACTTCCATCTGGCTGTTCCTGAGCTGCTCTGTCAGGTAGATAGTGTCAGAATTGAGTTGAATTGTAGGACACCCAGTTGATGATCGGAATTGGAATTGGTACCAGAATCTTATCGCCCACGGTCCATTGTATAATGAAAGACAGGCACTTAACATCATCATCAACATTTTCATTCATTAAGAAAAGAACTCATAGACTCATGCTTCTGGCCAAGAAACAACAACTAAAAAAGTACAATACAGGCAACAAAAGCCAGTGGTTCCTGAGAAACAAACTAGTGCTTGTGAATCTCAGACAAAATGGAAAATTCTTTCTTCTTTGCTTACCTACATAAGTCTTCATATCTTCAGATGCAATGAATCCATCATAACACAAGCACCTGTACTATCCAGTCATCTGAATTCCATTTTATATGAGGAATCTGATGCCAAAGATCTTAATCAAGGACACACAGCTTAAATATGTGACGGAATAAAGATTTTTTTTTTTTAAATTCATTTTTATTGTTAGACTTATTGGGGTGACATCTGTTAGCAAGGATTACATAGGTTTCAGGCATACAATTCTACAGTGCATTGTCAACTTGATGTATAATAAGTTCACCACCTAATGTGACTTCTCTTTCCATCACCTTAAGAATAAAGATTTGAACTCAGGACTGTCTTGACTCCAAAGCTTGGGCCCTGCACCATGCTATGTAGGGACCTGTTATTGAAATATTTCACAGGCAGCTAAAACCTACTTAATGCTGCAGGACCTCTGGCTGGGCAATAGTGCAAATCGTGGCCGACAGCTACATTGATAAGCTGCCTTCAGAATTTGTTAAGAAGGTCTCACAGCCACTGTTCATCATGCTGCATTTGTCAGTGTCTAAGAAATATAAAAATAAAGCACCGTAAAAAAAGGGGCTGTACCAGTGTCAGGAAGCATGTTAAAGGGGCACTGAGAAGCTCACTTGTCAGGTTAAAATTGTGTGAGTTCCATTCTTTAACAGAAATAAAATTTCCTGCTGTGCTTATGGTGTTAAAATTTCTGGTCGTTCTTTATTATAATAAAAAGGGAATTCTAGATTTGTATCTGATGATTAGGAGTCTGAATTTCAGGATGATGCCCCTAATGGTGGAGTTACCAGGATGATAAGGTGTGTGTCTTAGTCCATTTGGATTGCTATAGCAAAATACCTCAGACTGGGTGCCTTACAAACAGAAACTTATTTCTCAGAGTTTTGGGGCCAGGGAAGTTCAAGGTTATTGTACCAGCTTGGTTGCTTTCTAGTGAGGGCCGTCTTCCTGGCTCATAGCCTGCATCTTCTTGCTGTGTCTTCACATGGTGGAAGAGCAAGGAAGCTCACTTGGGGTTTCTGTTATAAGAGCATTAATCCCATTCATGAAGGCTCCACCATCATGATCAAAGCATCTCCCAAAGGCCCTACCTTCTACTACCATCATTTTTGCGCGGTAAGGATTTCAATATATGAATTTGGAGTGTGGGGGACACAAACATTCAGACCATAGCAATATGATATGGATTGGTGTGGTGTTTTTCTCCTCTGATTTCTTTGTATCAGTTGGTGAAAATGTGAAGTGGTGAACTTTACAGTAAAGTGCAGGCATACCTCGGAAGTATTCCAGGTTCAGTTCAAGACCAATGTAATAAAGTGAGTCCCACTAATTTTTTGGTTTCCCAGTGCATGTGAAAGTTATGTTTATACTATACTGTAGTTTGTTACGTGTACAATAACATTATGTCCAAATCAAACCAGTGTACCTACCTTAAAATACTTATTTGTTGCAAAAAATTTGCTAAAAATATAGTGCTAAAAAGTGCTAACCATTATCTGAGTGTTGAGGGAGTCATAATTTTTTTCCTGAGAGAGAGTCTTACCTTGTTTGTAAAAAAAAAAAGTAATGATTTGCAAAGTGCAGTAAAATGAAGTACCAGGTTGGACAATTAATTTCATGAACTCATCCTAGAAAAAGTGCTACATTCCTCATTGCTGAATATCACTACGGTCACCTTCGAAGTATTCCCCTTGGGAGCTATGCTCTGATGCCAGGGCCTAGTCCACCCTTCAGAGCAGTTTTGGAACTCTTTTTCTGGAATGGCCATCAGAGTAGTCATCTACCCAAAATCTGATTATTAAGTTTATGAACTTGCCTCCATGCGCTTATGTTGGCAGCACTGTACCAACAACTCGGTAAGGTATTATAACCTTGCCACCTTACCGAGTTGTTGGTACAGTGCTGTGAATGGAAGCATGTGGTGGAAAGTTCTGATGGCCATTCCAGAAAAAGAGTTCCAAAATTGCTTTGAAGGGTGGACTGGGCACTGGCGTTGGTGCATAGCTTCCCAAGGGGAGTACTTCGAAGGTGACCGTAGTGATGATAGTTATCAATGAGGTATGCAGCACTTTTTCTAGGATGAGTTCATGAAATTAATTGTCCCATTGTTTTCCTAGCGTTTGAGCTCCTTTTGGGGTTTTTAGGAACGTGTACATTAATAAATGTTGATTAAATAACCTCTATGATATTTTAAGTATGAAAATGTAGTAGAATTTTCATGCTTACTTAGTATGGTGGAGGAACAGTTGACTCTGTATCCATGGGTTTTCAACTGCGGATTGAAAATATTTTTAAAAAAATTTATCAAAAAAAGAAGAAAGCTATGTGTTTGCTGATATGTACTATGTAGTTAGGCCTATGATGGTTGTGTCTGTACTGAAAATGTACAGATGTTCTCCCTCATTATTCCCTAAACAATACAGTATAACAATTATTTGCATAGCATTGACATTGTATTAGGTATTACAAGATTTGAGACTGGGGAAGGATACAGCCATAAACAGTTCTGACCATAAGTTGAAAGAGAAAAGATTCATATAAAACTTTAAACAGACAGTTAGAACTTTTCTGATAAGGAATGGTCTGAGCCTTGACAGCACAACTTTGTCTTTCCTGAAGGAGAGAATGTTCTGGGACAGCACACTGCTTGGCTTCCTGCCCACCTGCCGAATGCCCTGTAGGCTTGCGTGCTGATGTTTGTCTTGGGGCCTGCCCATTGCTTAGGGTACAGAATAGCTTGGCAGTTCTCCCGGCAGATTTTACTGCAATGAGTAAATCGTTACTTTAAGAGTAATGTTGTGTTACTTTGCTTTATGAAGGAAATCAGGTAAGATTTCAGAGAATCTTAAGAAAGATCAGAAAAATTCCCAATTATTTGAGCATTTCATAGCATATGCTCTGGCTAGAACCATACTTACCCTTCCAAACTCCTTCTCTTCATATAAACTTGATGTAGATTTCTGAGGCAGAAGGATTAAAGGTTGTAGCATAAGCTTATTAAACTTGGTTAAGTATATGAAAGCTTATAATAAAGAAAACAAAAACTTGTCAGTTTTAATTCCTTGGATGACTAAGCAAGACAATGTAGAGTTTAAAGCAGGATAGACTTAGGTTAGATATAGGGAAAGAACGACAGATGTACTTTTCTATGAGTTAAGCAGCAAGTATTTTGACAAAATTAATTTATGTTTATGGATAGCAGTGTGTCATTTTGACTCATCTGGCATGTATTGAGTGTTGACTGTGTATCTGGCTACAACCCTGTGAGGTAGGTGGAGTTATTCCTCTCACAGGGCTAGAAACTGAAAGTAGAATATTTTGAGAAATTTTCCCATGGACTCTGAGCAGATAAATGGTAGAGCCAAGGTTTGAGCCCAATCTTTCTGACTCCAGGGCCCTTATTCTTTCTATTACACAGAGCCAAATTAGTCTTTCTGTTTGAGTTCCTGGATCTCCCTAGGTATATTTTTCTTTTTTTTTCTCTTTTTTTTTTTTTTGGCAAAGAAGAATTAGGTAGTGTGGTGGTGTGTGGGGTGGGGAAGGACAGGGGAAGGGACAGAGAGAGGTGTGTGAAGTTAAGGGAGCACTATGGGGCACAATGGGAACTGTGAAAAGCTTATTGTCTAGCATGTTGTCTCTAATCTGTCATAAGGCATTTGTTTTGGTTTTGTTTCAGAGAACTGAATGCTCTAGTCCCTAGATTTATAATAATGAGGTTGTGGTTATAATAATAATTTTATTAGCTGACTTTTCTTCCATGGTCTGCTCAGTTCTTACTGCTGTTTCTGGAGTCCAGCTCCAGTCTGTCCTTGCTTAACTCCCACAAGAATGGATGTTAACTGGATGAAGACATAGAGTATTTTCCATTTTTTGCTCATAATTTTCTTTTTTAATTTGTATATTTCAAATTTTGTTGAAATGTGACCTTGTGGGGTACCAAGGATGCCACTGATTGGCTGGTGGATCTTCCCTGGTTTTCCTTGCTATTTTCTCCAGTCTTCTCTGGCCACTGGGATTGAGGAACTGAGTTTGCAAGTCAGCTCCATCCTCATGTCAAAAGAAAGTAAATAAGGGAAAGGGGAAGACTCATGGTTTGATAGCTATTTTTATTAGAAAATGGTGATGATACTTTTTTAGTTTTCTGCCATAATCTTTTTTTCTCCTCCTATAGTGAAAACAAAAGTCCTCTTTGTGGAACAGAAAAAAATACGCTCCCTTTAAACAATGGACTGAAAATGAATTTGATTTATAAATGAGAAGACCCAGGGCGGGATGCTGATTGAGAAATTCTGCAGCATGTCATAAAAGAAGAGGAAATGACACGGAATCACTGCCTCCTGTGATTTGAAGTCCATTGTGAAGGAAAACAATGCAGTGAAAGCAAGTTCTTCATATTAGGACATATATCATTGCATCACATTTATTTATCTTTCTGAATATTTTTATAGCCCTTAATAAAAAATATTAAAATAGCCCAAGCTATTGTCTCTCAGTGATGTTTTCCCCTACTGTTTGAAATGAAAAACACAACTACAGAACTAAAAAATAACCATTGTTTCATGCAATGAAAGAGAATTTTCCATAATGAGACTTGTGCAAGAGTTTCCAGGCTGCTCCTCTTTGTATTTCATAGAAAAGGCCCAGTCCCACTCCAGAGTGATCATGAAAAACCTCCCATGTAATAACAGGTGGCAAAGGTGAGCAGCAATGATAGATAAGAAGGGAGCCAGCCCCGGCCTGGTAATACAGAAGGAAACATGAGAACTTCTTGTGTTTGATCTGTGCTTATATAATTTGGGAAAACGCCATTAGTCCCTATTCTCAAACTTGGGTCACGAACGCAAGTATCTAGGATTTTCTAGGACAGCTTTGGACTCCTTTATGTCCTAGATTTTTTTTTTTTTTTTTTTTTTTTTTAAAGCAAGAGTCACTATAGTGTTATTTCCATGAAGCTACACCTAGGTCTCTAGGGCATGGTGTTGCCATACAGCTGAGCAGCTGGACATTTCACTGATCATCCTTAATGTTCAGATAAGGACTCCTGCCCTACCCAGATCTATATACTTTTCTCACTCAAGCTATTGTTTCTGACAAATTTTCCCAAGATCCCAGTTTTCTCATTTACTTTTCAAATTTCTGGCTGAAGGAAAGAAGGATCAACTCGTTTTTTGAGCTCTGCTGATTCATCTTCTGCCCCATTTGAAACATTTATGTGGGAAAGTAAGAGAGCTCACCATGAGCACAAGCGTTAGGAAACCAATCCTATTTCAGAATAACAGGTGTTCCCTCCCCATGGCCCAGTCTGGTCTCCAGAGGAAATGGCATTAGATGTAGACAGTTGTTGAGTCTTACAGGCTTGTGGCATTAATCAGCTATTTTCTGGCATCTTTTGTTAAAAAGCTCTGGTTCAAAGCAATAATAGGTGAGATCTTGGCTATTTTTAGATTGAAACTATACATAATGGTCTTGGGCTATAACAAGGCTCTTTCACTTGGTCCTATAACTAAACCCACTGTAAAAGTTCTGTGACATGCATGGATTGACTTTTGTCCTTTAAACTTAAAATCTGGCTTAACAAATGACTTGTCCATTTAGCACATGTGGCCTACAGGTGGTGTTTACATTTAAAAATATTGAATTGCTGATACTGAAACACTGAAAGATTTCAACAAGCACCCAAAACTTCTGGTTTCTCTTGCAAAACCAGAAGTTTTGACAACACTTAAAGCCAAAGCTGAATATCAGCTGCCCCTCTTAGGAACTGTGTGAATGGTCCAGGTCATATGGCCCCTTCCTGTGTGTAACAGTCTCTGCTCTGACTCTATAGATACTGTTGTCCATATGGTATATGTATAGTATTCATGGTCCGTTGGTAATAGAGTTTGCTGGTTCTTGAATAGTGTTGTGCAGGTCCTGGTTATGGAATCCTTCATTCTGGTTAGCTCTTGCATGAAAAGCAAAGGGAATTATTTTAAAGAAATACATGAAAGCTTGAGAATTACTTAGTAAATGAACATAATATTTGCAAAGAAAGGAGAAGAGACATTTTATAGTAAGCTGCTAATTATGAGTGGACACCCCCAAGTACATTTTATTTATTTTATTTCCAGGTATATTTATTTTGGCGTTAACAGCAATCAAAACAGACCAAGTGGCAGGTCGTTTTTGTGTGGGTAGGATGACTGTGTACCTACAGTCTGGACACTGACTGCGGCGATGAGATTGGATCTCCTGAGCATTTCTTCCAAGGACAGATTGGGGTAGTAAGCTAAGTAGAAGGCCAGCGCTCCCACAAAACTGTCACCAGCACCCTGTAATTAAAAGCACAGTTGTAGAGATAAGTATGTAGTCATCTTTTGCCCAAACTTGTATTTTTAAAATACTTAAGTACGCTTTTAGTTTAGACTAGTTGTAGATTTACTAGTTTTAGAAAAGTTGCAAGGATATGACAAGAGTTTCCATGCATCCCACACCCAGTTCTGTAAACACATTACTGTGGTTACATGTGTCACAACTAATGAAATAATACCAATATATTATTAACTCCATACTTGATTTGGATTTCACTAGTTTTGCTTAATGTCATTTTTCTGTTTTAAGATCTCATCCAGGATACCATATTATACTTAGTTGTCATTGTCTCTTTAGACTGCTGTAGACTCTGACAGTTTCTTAGACATTCCATGTTTTTTATTGTCCTGATAGTTTTGAGGACTGGTCAGGTATTTTTTAGAATGTACCTCAATTGGGATTTGTCTGTTTTTCTCGTGGTTAGACTGTAGTTATGGCTTTTGGGAGGAACCACACAGAGCTGAAGTGTCATTCTCATCACATTATGTCAAGGGTACAGATCTATCACTGATGGTGTTAATTTCAATTACATGGCTAAGTAGTCTTTGCCAAGTTTCTCCATGGTAAAGTTACTTCATATTGTACTCTCTGGAAGCAACTCACTAAGTGTGTTCCACACTTAAGGGGTAGGGCGTTACGTTCTACCTCCCTGAGGGTGGGGTATCTACGTAAAATACTTGGAATTCTCTATGGGATATTTATCTCTTCTCCCTCATTTATTTATTCAACCACTTACTTATATCAGTATGAACTCAGGGATATTTATTCCTTGAGCTATAAGCCAATACTGCATTATTTATTTTATTGCTCAAATTGTTCTAACTTTGGCTATTGGGAGTTCTTAAGTTAGCTCTTAGGTTCTTTTGATATATACTCCCATCATTTTTTTGGTTTGTTTTTTATTGTTAAATTTATTGGGGTAACATTGGTTAGTAAAAATTACATAGGTTCCAGGTGCATTTTATTTTTTGAATGCTTCCTTATTTTCTGACATAAGATGGTCCAGGCTCATCTTGTATATTCTCTGCTCTAGCCCTGGAATTAGCCATTTCTCCATTAAAAATTAATGCAGAAAGTGGTGAGAGTCATTCAGATTTTATTTTCAAGCTAAATATAGTGTCATATAAGGTGTCTTTATATTTTCCCTGAAGTTCCAAAGGTCTGAGTTGGTGAAGACTATATAGGGACCCATGGAAATACAAAACACCAAAGAAAGTCTGCTCACTTCTGCCATGAGGCAGGGAAATACTTAGTTATGTGTTCATCTAACAAATGTATTTTAAATAAATGTGATTACACAATATCACTTGAAAAATTACTCTGGTATTTAACAGAATTTTCCAGTTCTTCCCAATTTGCTGGCTTTTTTAGACCCAAGAGCTTTCTTAACAAATCTTGAGGCTGTACTTCAGTCTTTATAAATGGCTTGGCATGTAGATTGTTTCTGTTGCACTTGAAATATTTAATGAGCTATGTGCCCAGTGATGGGTACTAGATAAGGAATAAAACCCATTGTGGATAAAGGCTAAATAGCGTGGCAAAATTTATAAAATGCTATTGGACTTCAAGAAAGGGTTTGAAGAAAGCCTTTCTAAAGAAAGTAGTCCTTACAGAATGATTTACAGATTTATAAGAGAAGGAGGGCCTCAAAGAACAAAGACCCAGGAGGAGGAAAGAACACAGTGAGCTCATGAGACAGTGAATGGCATTTTCCCTTGTTTACACAGGTAAAGCAATCAATATGAAACTTGTCAAGGAGTCACAGTAATGCACGTGTGAATTCAACATGTTCCTTCCTCCCATTAATGTTTTCTGAGTGCTAAAACGTGTCAGGTACTACACTAGGTGCTTTGCAATTGTCCATCATGTCATTCTTGAAGGAAACCAATAGAGAAACAGATGGACATGGTTTCTGCCTTCTTAGTTTACAGCATAGCAGTGTGACAGGAGAAAGATCTGAAACCAGAGAAACTGTGAGCTGCGTGGAGAGTGTATTATGAAAACATGGGAAATGCCACAAGATAGGAAGAGTTATGGCAAAATGTTAAGATTCTAAGTCTTAATTACTCCTTGTATCATACATAAAATTAAATTCCAGGTAGATTACATGCATGAAGGTAAAAACTATAACAGTCACATAATATGAAAAATTAGATGACTATTTCTATAATCCTAAGCAAGGAAACCACAAGCATGTCAGTGAACTCAAAGCTATTCTGAAAAAAAAAAGATTTTAATTTAAAAATGTTTAAAGTCTAATTTCCATTTTATTTTCTTCCCAGAGAATGTTCAGTCCTTAAGGACTTAGCTCTTTACATGGGCTTTGGTGGAGGTCGTGGGGCAGCACCTGCAGGTCTAAATCGGGGTGGGGGCGTTCGGTCCTTCACGGGAACGATTCCTGACTACCTTGCTGTGAATGGCACAACTCACACAGTAATGTAGTTTCACATACAGCTTGGGAAGCACATAGGCATCAAAGACACTTGCTTCGGAAATGTCCCTAACGGCTGCGGCCTCTACTATGTTTCGAATGACAAACTTCTTAATGGCCTTTGGACACGCATCGGGCGCAGTTGGTGCAACGAATAGGCTGAACATGACCGCGGCCCTTTTTGGCTCGACCATTGTTCCTTCTTTTCTTGGTCATCTTGGAAGCGAGGAACCCAGAGAGCAAAAATGTTTAAAAAATTATATATCCGAAGACACCAAATAAACCCAAGTGAAAATTACAAATGTGGTGAAAATTCTTATAATACACAATTCCCAATATTCAAAGAATACCTTCAAATTGTTGGAAAAAAGACAAATCCAGGATAAAAATGGACAAAAGATACTGGTCTGCAGTTTCAGAAAAGGAAATCTAAATGGTCAATAAACATGAAAATGTAATTATTAGCAGTCTAAGAAAATGAAGTATTTAGGGTTAAATTTAACTGAATTTGTATAAGATTTATTATACACTCTTATTGTGAAAAATAAGTCAGAGATTAAAGAAAATTAAGATGTTAAGATAAACCATGTTCATGAATGGAAAACTCAACATTATTAAGGTGTCAATTTTTTGTAAACTGAGCTATAGATTCAATGCAATTCTAACAAAAAATTCAGCTGGGAATTTTTAGAAGCTGGAAAATTGGTTCTAAGGTTTACATGGAAACACAAAGGATCTAGAATAGACAAAGCCATTTTGAAAAAGAACAACAAAGTTGGAGGATGTAAACTATCTGATTTTAAGACTTAGCGTAAGTTGCATTAATCGGACAGATACTGATGTAAATACAGAAATGTCGATCACTTGACCAGAACAGATCCCAGAACTAGACCCACAGATATGTGGTCAATTATATTTAACAAGGTAATTCAGCGGAGGAAAGGATAAGACTTTTCAACAAGTGGCACTGGAACAAATGGATATCCATATGCAAAAACATGAGCCTTTACCTCATTACTATACCCCAAAATTAAGTCCAAATGGACCACAGACCCAAATGTAAGAGTTAAAACAACAAAATACATAGAAGAAAATATAGGAGAAAATGTTTGTAACTTTGTGTTAGGTAGATTTCTTAAGACACTAAAAGCGTGAAACAAAAAAACCTGATAAATTACACTTTTTCAAAATTAAAAACTTTTTTTTTAAATTCATTTTTAATTTTTTTTTTATGTGGGTAGTTCCCTGGCTGGGAATCGAACCCAGGCCGCAGCGTTGACAGCGCCGGAGCCTAGCCACTACACCACCAGGGAACGCCCTCAAAATTAAAACCTTTTGCCCTTCAAAATAATATCAAAGGACAAGCACAGGCTGGGAGAAAATATTTGCAAAACATGTATCTGATAAAGAATTCTTATAACTCAATAATATAATCTAATAAGGCAAACAACCCAATAAAAATGGGCTAAAGATTTGAACAGAGACTTCATCAAATAAGATGTACAGAAGGCAAATAAGTAACAATGTGATAATACTATCTTCCATTAGAAAGGCTAAAATTAAAAGGATGGAAAATACTGACTTGGAGTAGATGTGCAACAACTGGAACTCATACATCCTTTGTGGGAATACAAAATGATACAGATACTTTGGAAAACAGTTTGGCAGTTTCTTAGAACATTCAACATACGCTTATTGTATGACCCAGCAGTTCTACTCTAAGGTATTTATCCAAGAGAAATGAAAACATATATCCACATAAAGACCTACATGTGAATATTTATAGCACCATTATTTATAATTGTTCTGCATCGGAAACAGTCCAGATGTCCTTGAATTGACAAATGTGTAAGCAAGCTGGTACATTCATACAATGGAATACCACTTAGCAATAAAAAGGAATGAATTGTTAACACAACAACAGGGATGAATCTCAAAAGCATTATGATAAGAAAGAAGCCAGACATAAAAGTATCCACTATATAACATATTGTATGATTTCATTTATAAGAAATTCTAGAAAAGGCAAAAGTATTGTGCCAGCAAGCAGGCTAGGGACTGGAGAGTATCAGCTGCAAAGGGGCTGCATGCACAGGGGACTTTCTTGGGTGGTAGAAAGTTCTATATTATGATTGTGGTGGTGGTCAAATGATTGTATACATTTATCAAAACTCATCAGATCATACACTTAAAATGGGTGGAATCTTACTATGTATGAAAATTATATCTCATACATAGAGGGGGCGGGGGCACTGAATCACGCAGGAGCATGCATTTTGAAAACCTCGGCAGAATTCCTTCAGTGCCCTGGGCTTACTACCCATTTACTCTGAAAGTGCGTGGTTGGGATGATAACCGGTTTCCTGTGGGCCAGGCTTATCAAAGGGTTGTGATCGGCATATTGGAACCTATTAGAGTGAGAGCCCTAATTCTACCTCTGTTCCTCCACTATAAATGTCTCTCCTTCTGGCAGTGAGGACCTTGAAGTCAGACACATTGGTATTTGAATCCTGGCTTTGTCAGTAACTTTGTGACATTAGGAAATATTAATGTAAATTGCCTGTGACTTAAGTTTTCTTAGACGTTAAAATAAAATTGTTAACATCTCCCTCACAGGGGCTTGGTGAATCGGTCAGGTCATTCCCTGCTCCTCAGTCTTCCTACCCGAGTCGGCAGAACTCTTCCAGCGTGTGCTGCTGCACTTACCTTCCCCCTCACCCCCTTGCTCTTCTGCACCCCCACACAGGCTGGGCGTGTTCACTCCATGGCGGTTCTCTCCCCGCCCTGCCCCACCCGCCCTGTTCTGCCAGGGCCCCCTTGCTCTGTATCTAGCCCGAAAGCTCTTGACGTTGCCAGTCTTCTTTACTTTGTCTCGCTTATCTGCGAAACCCCTTTCCTTCCTTTCTTGAAAAGGCCTGTTCCTCTGTGTCTTCCCAGAGTACTCAAAACACTTCAATCACCTATGTGTGCGACCTACCAATCCCCATAAAAGGTGTTTTCTATTTCCAGTTTGCCTTTGTAGGTAGTGAGGTACAGAGTAAATGTTTAAGTCCACATCAGGGAAGAGATCTGCTTGCAATTAGGTTGATCCATCCACAAAATGGAGAAGCGAGTTATCTAAGGGGTGGGTTCCAAAAATAGATAAGTTGTTAAGAGGCACATTAAAATGTATTAAGAGTTCATGAGTCTATACTGATATTAAATAAATGAATGAAAAAATAATGAAGAAGGGAAAGCTCACCCTTAAAGTAGAATGCCAACTAGTAAATATAGAAGTTTGAAAAAAATCACCACTTTGCCACCATGGTAGTAATAACTGGTTCAGGCAAGACTCATCGGTGGATGCATTAGAACTGCTGGATAAAGATTTGGTGAGGGCAGAATATGTACCAGTTTTGAAGTATCTCCCCAGGAGTTACCTGTTAATTACAAAGGGAGAAAGTAACTGCAGTGGAAACACATGGTGGACACCACCCTGACCGAGTGATCAACGTACCAATAATGGGAAGAAACTCACCTCACACGCTCCCTGAAGTGGGGCTTGATGAGGACATAATGTCGCCTGTGTAGTATTCCTGCTAAAAATGTATAACCTAACTCGGATCACCGGGAAGCATCAGACAAACCTAAATTGAGAAAAGTCTATAGGACAATGAGCTTGTACTTTTCAAAAATCGTCAGTATCAAGAGAGACAAAAGTTTGAGGACCTATTTCATATTAAAGGAGACTCAAGCAACATAAGGATTACATGCAATAAATAATCTTGCACTGGCTCCTGGGCCAAAAAAAATTTATATAAAGAACATTATTGAGCTGTGCATATAATTATTTTAGTGTTAAGTTTCCTGAATTTGCTAATTATTTTGTTATGTCCTTGTTCTCGGGAGATAAATCCTAAAGTATTAAGAGGCACAGAGTCATGATGTCTGCAACTTACTGAAATGGTTCATCTAAAAAAAAGGTATATTTATGTATTTGGAGAGACAGCAATTAAACAAAGGTAGCAAAATGGTTATTGGTGAAACTATGTGAAGAGTATACCAGAGTACTGCAACTTTCCTGTAACTTTTACTTTTGAAAATTAAAAATTTTATTAGAAGAATCCATTAAATTTCAATAGAAGAAATTTTGCTCAAGAAGTTTTAAAAAACAGTATCAGTCACTTTGTGAATCTGCAAGTTAGCCAATTTCAGTCTTTGAATGATTTCTGTCCTTCTTAATTCAGTCAAGTGAGTGATCTGAATTGAGAGGAGCCCTTTCATTGAGCCAATTTACTTTGCATTGAAGGACTAGGTAGTGACACCCACCTGAAACTCAAGGGGATTGGGAGGGAAATTTTCTGGCTGTGACAGTGGTGTTAGTGGCAGCATGGCTGTGATGGCATCTAGTCCTCCATGCCAGTAACACAATTGGTCTCTTTTGTTTTCAGCCAAGAGCCTTAAATGATGCAATCCACATGTGTTAAATTCTTAGAAGGGGTCAGAAATATTGTCTGGTTCTTTTCTTGATGACTCCCCAGAGTTATACAATCCTCAAAAAGTATTATATGCTCAATTAATGACTGCTGATGGACCAACTCTCAGTTGCCCAAGTCTCCACCATCTCACTTTCACAGACATGAGATGGTGGGAGGTGTGGGGGGTGCTCCACCTTTTTCTTCACAAAGAAGGCTGCTGTCAGTCCTCTGAGCCCAAAGCACAAAGAAGTAGGGAGCCTCCTAGCTGATGGGCCATCAGCTCAAAGACACGAAGACCAGCAAATGTTACAAGTCACATTACATCTAACAGTGAAAAGCTCTTTGAAACTGAAGCATGAAAAGGGAAGAATAGTACTAAACCTTCACAGAGGGGTGGAAGTGAAGGACGGGAGTGAACTTTGGTTGTGTGCTCTGTATCAGGAGGCAGCAAAGCTGGGGAAACACACACACACACACACACACACACACACACACACACACACACACACACGACTGACCTCTTTTCATCTTTACCGCCCCCACCCCGAAACTTGAGGGAACTGTGTCTTAGAGACATTAATCTGTACAAGGTCACACAGTCAGGGGCGGAGCTGCCATCTGCATCCAGACCCAGTGGATCCCGTGGATCCCATGCTCCGTTCACATCACACCACACGGTCGTGGGAGGCAGGCAGGCAGGGAGCAGGGAGAGATGGAAGGAAATCAAGCTGAAAGGACACTCTCCCTTTCAGTGTCACATACACCTTTGTACTTCTCTTAGGACACTTACAGAGTACAGGCCTACCACTGGGGACACTTTGAAAACACTTTGAGGGCACAGACCACATCTCTGTCCCCTCCGTCTCTCCCACCTTGTCATTTAGTGCTTTGAGTTGACCTGACTTACTGGTCCCAGTTCCATCGCGTTCTCCTCTTCCAGCGGGGCCAGACGGCCCTCTCTGAACTACCTGTGACTTTCCTTTGTGTCAGTGACCATGCTAGTCAGGTTGCCACAGCCCAGGTACATGATATTCTCACTGTTGAATCTGTTTATACCACACGGCTCTCAAGTGCCAGTAAGTTCCTTGGCTGTTGATTCAGATCTTTAGTATAACTATTTTTATACATAGGTATGAGGTTTTTTAATGGAAAGTGCTTTAAAAGTGGAAGCTGTATTGTATCACTGTGATTTTCCTGTAAGTAAAGTACTTTCCAATCAATCATTCTTGGAGTAATGGAATAGTTCTCATTGATATGTCGTGATGGCTTTAACCTTTTACTGAAATTATTTTTGTGCCAAAGGGGTGATGGCATAATAAGAAAGCTTCGGTGGGAATACCCAGGTGGCCACTATTCACCGTCTTCTCACGATTTCCTCTTAAGGAAGAGCCACTCTCACGGCATGGATGTGGCATTCTGGATTTGCTCTCCTGAGGGGCTTCCTACTCCCGGCTTCAGAGATGTTCTGGTCTGTGGCACCAGTGGCGGCAGCCAGAGCATCAGAAAAGTGAAAGGAGAGCAAAACATGCCCGGGGGCACCCGAGCCTATGGGGGGGGTGCGGGGAGGGGTTCAGGCGCTCGGCAGGGCTGGCAGCGCAGGGATGGCGCTCATGAACAGCTGGTCAGAGGACCCCAAGGGGAGCATCTGAGAGGTGGGCGCCCCTAAGGACAGCACCCGCTGCTGGGGTGTGGGGTCGGGCTGGGCAGCCTGTGCCAGTAGGACCTGCGGCGATGGTGCCCTCAGAGGATGCTCGCTCATCTCCCTTCTCCTCCCTTTCAGACCGTCCTCTCTGTCCCACTGGCCCACTCCCTGTTCCTTCCCACTGCGCCTCGCCCACCTGGAGCCCTTGGCTGTGGCCATGGTCTGCCCCCTCACTGAATTTCCCGGCCGCCGTTCCAGTCTCTCAGGGCTCTGCTCTCTGATGAGGGCTGGGAGCACACTGATAAGCCTATGAGCTGCTGGCAGTGAAGAGGCTGAAGGTCACCCCAGCAGAGCACACCTACAGGAAACTCCAGGTCCAAGTGGTCTGTGAGCTCTTTTGTCTTGACGTTCTGCTCCGAGTCACGCTTCTGCTGGCTGCTGTGCATGTTATCACCTTCATTTCCCAGTGACCTTGTGGACGCAGGTGTGCGTGGGGTTACACTGAATGGCTTATGGAAGGTGGCACTACACAGGGTACCCAGAGGAGGGGTGACCATGGGTCTGCAGGCCATGTCCCTTCACCAAGCTGTGTGCCTGTCTAGAGGGGCACCTTCTAATTTGCACAATGTGCCGCAGACACCGGCAGCAACCCCGGGGGATCACCAGCATCCAAGGAGGTTAAATAATGTACCCAAGGTGAAAATAAAGGTGGTAAATGGCAGTCAAGAGTTGTTCCAAGGACATCTGCAGAAATCCAGCAACTGAGCAGGTGGAAAAGCTATTTTGGGAGAGAGAGAGACTGGGCTTCTGGCTACCGCTCAAATCTTCCTGTCTCCCCACGGGAAAGGCTCGTGTTTTCTGCAGCGATGAAGAGTGACAGGGCTGGGAGAGTGAAGACCACGAGTCTCTAATGATGTCCCTCTGTCTGGGTCCTGTTTTCCTCCGTGTGCTTGGGACAGGGTTAGAGAAGAGAATGTGAACGGGCAGGTGTGGGGGAAGAGCTGCGGTACGAACGCAGCAAAGGTTTTGGGAAAGAATATCTTAGATGAACTATCAGGGAGTCTAACTTGGGTAAGGAAGGGAGGTCAGAAGGGGGTCAAGAGGTCAGAAGAAAATGGAGGGAGCCAAGGAAAGCAAGAACAAGTGTAGGAAAAGAGGGAGAGCTGGCTGTGGTCAGAGAGCAGGATGTGAGTGAGGTTTCTTCCCACGGAACTGAAGCGGTGCCAGGCATCACCATTTCCTGGGAGTCATCGTGGGAGCGGGAGGCTGGAGTAGAAGTGAGGAGTCACGGGAGGTGAGGGCATCTAGGAACTATGACACTTAGTGATGCTTCATCCTCATGGTCCTGCAGTCATCGACCTGACGGCAGCACTGGGGTGGGGAGAAAAATGGCGATGCAGATGCCAGCGTCTCAGATAAACAGAGAATGACCAGGAAGGGAGGTCCAAGGCTTTCTAACTGAATTGCATAAGCCTAGAAGATGCAGGAATCTCTACAGGAGGGTAGAGGAGGGACAGCTGGAAGCTTTGGGGTCAGGAGCAGCTTTCACCTGGGGAGTTAAGGATGTAAAAGAGCTTGCTTATGAGGACCAGGATGGCCAGAGGGCTTGGGTGGAAGGTTTAGGAGGGAGAAAAGCACAGAGCAGTAGGGACGCTTCTAGGTCCCTCTGTCTCTCCAGTCCTCCTTCTTGTCTCTATCACAGGCCCTGCTCTGCACCTCCCCCACCCCCCATATCATTGATTATTGGTGTTCCCTTGGATTCTGTCCTTGCCCCATTGCCCATCTCATTCCCCATAATTTCTTGGGTGTTTCAACTACTGTGCAGTTACAGTTTCAACTGCTATGAATTGGATGAGTCCTAAGTCAGTATTTTTAGCCCAGACTCACTCCTGTCTTCAGATTGAGCCTGCTCAACCAGCCCCATAGCTCTTGCGGGCAGCTCTAACTCAGCATGCCTGAACTGAGCTCCTACCTACATGACATGGGCCTCTTCTTACCTTTTCAGTTTGTAGCACCTCCCCACTGACAATCTGGGGTTCCTTTGGCAAGCTCCCTGCCGTCTACCTCATTAACCACCAGCTTCTGAAATCCGTCCTCTCGTCTCCACCCGGACTCCCACTGCCCTACTTCGTGCTCACATCCCCTCCACAGGACCCCTTAAGCTCCTAACGAGTCTCCCTGCCTCCAGTCTGGCCTCGTCCAACCCACCCTCCACACTGCTGTACACCTGGCCACCTTGCTTCCGTGCCGAAAGCCCTTTGAATGGCTCTTACCTTTCTTAGGGTAAAATTTTAGCTCCTTAGCATGGCACAGGGGGCTCCCTCGCCCACGTCCCCAGTTTCATCTCTTACTTCTTCCCGTTCACATATGGAACCTTGGGTCTTGATTCATGGAGATACCTTGGCTTCAACTCTTCCCTAGACTAACTCGTACTCATCTTCTAAGACTCAACTCGGGTGTTAATTAAATCATCACCTGTTCGCTGAGGGCACTACATGCAAAGCACTGCTTTCCCTGACCCCATGAGCCTGGGTTAGGAACCCCCCTAGGTGCGCCTTGGTCTTTTTCTTCCACATCTTCAGACCAGCGCAGTGCTGGGCTCCCCACTGACGGTGCTGACCGAGTCAAGGACTGTCGGGAGGGTGGGCGCTGAGTGATCAGGCGAGGACACGTGCCGTCCTGAGAACGCCCTGTAGGAGGGATGACACGAGACAGACTTGGGAAAGTCCTAGTTTGCTGAGTTCCAGCTGACAGTGAAGTGGACGAGCAGGAAGGTACTAAGTGCGGCTGGGGAGAAAACACCGCCCCACGTGATGAAAATCCCCCCCGGTAAGGACCTGTCGGGCGGCTAGCAAACATCTCAGACAGCCTTGCGAGGATGATGTCAACACGAAGCTTCATCTGTCAGGAATCTGTACCCACACTATCCGGGTGATTCATCACCCAAACGGCCGAGGGACCCTAACGGTTAAAGCCCGTGCATTCCTCGGTGATGTCTTCACGCATTCCAGCTGACAAGCAGATGCCACTTTCCTTTCTTTTCCCAACCTCTCTCTACACAAAACTATGCAAAGCCTGCACTGTGGGCCTGAATTCCCCAGCGAGGCTTGTGGTTTCAGAGGCCAGGGAAGAGGCAGATGGGCCGAAATGACTAAATCCCAAGTCAGCTGCTTCTTCACCCAGAAGGACAGTGCGAGCGACTCGGGAAAGGCAGAGGGAGGAGCGGGAGCCGCCAGGGTCCGCCAGGGTCCGCGCTGCCGTGCCCTGTGGGGCCGGCCCACCCCCAGGCTAGCTTGGTGGCAGGTCCTGCTTCGCTCTTGCTTCCAAGATCTAAGAATGCAGTGTCTGCCTCGTTCCTGTTCTCAGGAGGTGGAGGCATGAACATCTGGTTGGGCCCGGCTGATCGTGGACGGGCAGGACCCTCAGGAAGCAGCACAGGGGGAAACCCGAGCAGCCTGGGTTAAGTCCTGCCTCCTCCCCGTTCTGTGTCACCTAAGAATGGTAAATGCATTATCCTCACACCTGTCGCCGAGAAAGTGGTTTTCTCGGCTGGAAACCTGTTTTCTCAACTGGGACAACGCAGCAAACGGTCTGCTGAGTGCAGGCCCCGATTCCACCACTCGGCAAGTTAGTACAGCAACCTCTCTGTGCCCGGGGCCGGGGCCGGGAGGCTGCCTCACTGGGGCCTTGGAAATGCCGACTCGCATGGCGTGCAGAGGAGGCCGAGCACAGCGGCCGCAGCAGAGCGGCCGGGCGTCTCAGAGGCCCTTCAATCTGCTCACGTGCTTGGAAGTGACAGCCGTGGCCTGGGTCCGAAGGGGCCAGCCGGGGGGTCTAAGGGACAAAGAGGGTCATGAGCCTGTGGGCCCCAGGGCGAGGGACTACGCTGGACTGGCTTTACCTTCCAGCTCAGAGAAGCAGCACCAGGGCATCCAGGACTGTGCTCCTCGCCAGGAAGAGGCAGGAGAGGCAGCAGCCAGGGTCCGGCCGCTCCTGATGCCAAGGGAGGCCCGGCTGCAGAGAGTTCTGGCAGGGCCTCTGAGTGTGCTAGGGTCTGCACAGTCAGTTCTTCGTGGGGACAGGAGGTGTTTCACCAGAATTTGAAAGGAGTTGTGAGGAGGAAATTAAATGTAAAGCGAAGAGTGTAACGGTCCCTCTTGTAAGTGCAGGTAAATCTCAGGCTTTGGTTTGGGGTGAAGGAGCAGAGGGGGGACAGGGAGTCAGGCTTCTGGGAGAGACTTAGAGCTGGGAAGGGCAGGGGGACAGCGAGGGAAGAGGGTGACCCGCTGGCAGGCGGCGCGGGGGGCCGGGGTGCTGCCGCGCAGGGTGTGGGGAGGCGTGGAGCCTGGGGGACCGCACCGGGCTGGACGGGCGGTGCGGGGTAACGTGGCTTCGGAGGGTATTTCTCGCGTGGGGCTCGGGGCCTGTCTTGGTTAGTGGGGGACACTGGGCGACCTGATCCACCTTCTCTGTGTGACCGACCTTACCGCTTATTAAGTGTGAGCAGAAAGATAAAGGCCCTGCCTAGACCCCTCACTCGGCCCGGGCATGAGCCCCACCTGGGGCAGTAGCTCCCAGGGTGGGGGCGGGGCAGGAGAGAGACGCCCGACGTGGTGGGAAGAAGTCTTAGATGCAATGATTTCTGGCTCTCCAAAGGGCCATAGTACATAAACAGAGATAGACAGATAGATGACAGATAGATAGAAAGAAAAAACAGAAGGATATCTGTGACATTAAAGATTCATGGGAGAAGAGGGCAATTAGGAAAAAAAAATTTTAAAAGGCTCCTTGGGGTGGGTGGGTGGTGACAAAAAAAGTTGAGAAACAATGAAGTAGGGTCTCTTGTCCCAAAGAACTGCCAGTGGCCCAGTCAGGGTCTTCCAGTGTGTGAAGAAGCCCTAACCCACAGCCTCTGAATGGCAGCCCGCTGGGCAGGTGTTGGTAGCTCCCTGCTTTGTTTCCACTGAGCCAGAAATTCCTACATCTCTCAGCCAGTTCCTCCGTTGTTTACCTCAGCCTACAGTCTCCATGGCCACCAGCGTGCTGAGCCCACGCCATGGGGAGATTAGAACTAGTGTGGCCTGGCGTGTCTTCCTCCCAAGGCAGGAAAGTGCAAAGGTTCTCTCCTTGGCAGACCGAGTGGTCTGTCTGATAAACACACCACGAGACACAACGCTGCTTACACAAGACAAGAGCCCCGTGTCACAGCTCTAATCAGAGCATTTCTATCTTCTCTTATCAGCACATATTTATATCATAAGGATGAGCTCACATCCTTCCCAGCCTCAACCTTCCAGCCTTCCCTAACCAGCTCAGTTTAGGAACATCGTGATGCACAGTGAGAATCCTGTTTTCTTATCATTGTGGTGGAAATGATTGCTGATTTTTATGTCAAATAAATCTGTAGAGAACATGACAAATCGTTATGTCATAAATGGACATGACTTTGGCTTCGATTAGCCACCTTAACTTATTACATTTAAATTTCAGTTATTAGTCTGAGATAGTCTGCTTTTAAAATACTCAGTGATTAAAAGAAAGCAAATCTTTTCTGCTTTAATATACTTCAAATGACCAGAATTTCATAGTCATCAAGTATGAAACTGCATGCAGTGAAGTTCTGATGTGCTTTTTATTTCTGTCTTTTAAATAGGCACAATGTTTTTCTCCTGGCTCTACAATTTATTAGCTATTTGATTAAAAAAAAAGCTTTACTGAGATATAATTCACATACCATATAATCTGCCTGTTTAGAGTACACCATTCAGTGTTCTTTAGTACGTTTACAGGGTTGAGCAACCATCACCACAGTCTAATTTTAAAAATGTTCATCCCCCTAAAAGAAACCTCGTACCCATTAAGTTACTCCTCACTCCTCTCCACTACCCCCAGGCCTGGGGACCACTGATCTACTTTCTGTCTCTCTGGATTTGTTAAATAGGTACACATTTTTGAGCAAAATCATCTCATATTCTAATTCCATCATTAACCGATGATAGCTTGTTATTCCATAACTGACCGATAATTCGATCGTAATTCACCAATCAGATTCCTACCCCACCTCCTGATTTTAGCTGGCACTTTCACTTGTGTGAAAGGTGAAGTCAGTATTGGCCTCTGTTCTGTGTTACTAAAACGGCATTCCCATAAGCACCGAGGCAGCCGACTCAGCTTCCGTCCTGCCGGATACGCTCACTAAGTACTCCGTGAAGTCTTCAAGTTACATTGTAAATGACCAGGAGTTCGCCGTTTCAGAATTGCTGTGGTGAAGTTGTTTGTAAAGGCTAACCTCCAAGGCAGAATCCACCCACATTCTTCTCAAGCACAGACACATTAACTGGTCTGGAATGTAAATCTTGATTTCTATAGATTTGGTGTGCATGAGGGTTTTTTTTTTTTGGTCCTCTTTGCAATGATTCATGTCAGTGGACACGGAGCTTCCTTCTCGAAGGTCATGACTCCCTCACGTAGGGCTGATACTGCTGAAATGAGTTGCTAGGGTGTGACAAGTTCTGCGCTTGAGAGCGTCAGTGTCCACACGTCTGTCTTTAACGATTAACACAAAGCTGATCAGCACAAAGCTTTCCATAGGCAACCGCCATGTCTGAAAATAGACATATTTTTGTACCCCCTGGTAGCCACAAAACAGGCAATGGGTTTTCCTGACAAACTAGTGGGCTGAAATGGCAGGATCTGAGATACATCCACCAAAGTGATGAATCAGTCATTATACGTATAGACAAAAAGGTGGGAATGGCTAGGGAAATGATAAAGATAGGCCTTCTCTCAACTCTCTGCCCTGACGTAGAGCTTGGACTACCAGAACCTGGTCTGCAGCATGACAGGACTTCCACTTTTTCACAGTCCTCTCTGGTTCTCAGAGCATGTTTGTAGTTTGATTCACTTTGAATCTCATTACAATCCTGTGAAGTAGGTAGAGTGGGTCTTTCATTTTTTAGATGAGAAATCAAGCATAAGAACTTGCTCAAGGTCAAAGGCCTTGGTGGTAGGGCTGGGGCCCCTCAGTTGAAGGCCACTCTCAATTAAAGCATTCCTCTGGAGAGGCCATACTTGTACTCCAACTTGACTCATGCAGATTTTGAAACTTCTTTTTTAGAATACTTTTAACATCTTTGCCTACCCTCTAATGAAGGCAGCATTTCATCCTCTAACTAGAATGTGCCTCAGAATTGCCTGGAGGGTTTGTTTAAGCGAATTGCTGGGGCCATCCCCAAAGTTTCCTTTAAATCTGGGCTAGGGCCGGGATTTGTGTTCCTAATGAATTCTCAGGTAATGCTGAAATTGCTGGTCCAGGGCCATACTTTGAGAACCACGATCCTAAGGAATTTATTTCCGGAAAGAGTGAATGAATCATTTAAAATCAAGTCTAGTGATTAAAGTCGGGGATCAAGCTAGGGAATTCCACCACTGGACAAAAACAATGGGCAACTCTAAAGAACAACACCAGCTCTGAAGGAAATTCAAATAAAGAGCCCTCCAGAAGGTTGTGAACAATGGCAGTTTGATGGAACTGAAGGTGAAGGTTCCCAGTGTAACTAGGATACTCTAAAGGGGAGCCCGGTCTTGGATGTGTGCTCAAGAATTCCTCTCATGAGTGTTTAGGAGCACCTTGCACAGTGTGGTACATGTGGGAGATGTTCTTTGTCAACCTTTCATCATTTTCCAGCTTTAGAAAGAAAAGAAGCCACGGAGGTGACATGCATGTTAGAGAGAATCAGTATTAAGGAAGAGTTAATAGCTATTTACAGCAGCTGAGCTAGTCAGACGGGTGCAGCAGGGGTCCGTTCTGTGCGGCAGACCTGACGGGTGTGGGAGATGTGGGGAAACGTCGACTCTTTCTGCCCTGACTTTTCTGTTGAGATTAGAATGGAAAAGGTAAAAAGATCTAATTCTGGATGCCAAGGAGAAATGTGCAACATTTTATGGGGGGAAAACATTCCAGCAGCAAAGAAAAATGAACTACATTAAGTACTTAAGCTGGGAGTCAATCCTTTGTGTCACAGCAGGGGAAAAAAGGTGGAGGATGGCCCAAATATTGGCTCTAATTTCATTTTCATTTCTACATTACATTAAACTCTCCTTGTACTCCTCGTTAACTAACGCAACTGCTGACACAAATTGGTGTGCCTTCTCTTCTTTGACATCAGGATTTCTCTTGAATTATGCATTTCCATCTGGAATGAGGTTTATAGGGCTAAAGCCTTTTCATTCAGATGGATGAAAACAGACAGGAATCAATGGGAGGCTGAAGACAAAATCAGCGGCAGGGGCAATACGTGTTCAGGGCAGCATTTCACTGCCCCAAAAGACTGTAAGTGGTATTAACAAATGACACTGGTCTTACAATATTCAACATATTGATTAAAATTCAACTACTAGACAACAGGACTGGGAATGTTGCTTTGTATACTGCTTGCTAGTTTAGAAAAGAGGAGAATTTTAGGCTTTCGTTGTAGCAATTTAATGTGAAAAATGTTCCTGAATCAATAGGGCCACTTGAGAGCAGCTCGAGCATAAGGTTCTTTGGCTGAAACTGGCTGTGCCCAGCAGCCATGTCATGATGTCACTTTGTCCCCAGTACAGCCCTGGTTTGACCAGTGGTAAACACAAAAGGGTCTGTTACCAACCTGGGATTCGGCTCTGCTCTGGCAACCTGGGAGTGGGTGGGCAATGAGGCCGGGAGCCCAGGGGGCTGCCCTAGCCCTTCTTCAGGTTCAGGGGCAGGGCTGACAGAGGCTCAGCAGGCTCCACGCTCAGTCACAACCCTCAGTGCTCTTCGTGTGGCCAGCCACAGAGAATGGAGACTTAAAACTGGTTAAAACCCTCATTCCAGCCACAATGTCTGTGGTGGATTAATTTATTCCATAATTTAAGGAATTTCATTGTTGATGAAAGAGATGTAGAATCTGAAATATGAGCTAAAGCTGGAATAAAAAAGGCCCATTCTTCAGGCAATATTAATGGAAGCTTTGTACATAAATAACTTTATATATTGGTGAGTAAAATGGCACTTAAAACTACAGTGTCTGTCAGTGATTCACTGGCTTCTGAAGACTGGCCTTCTGTGGTCAGTGACCCTTTTTCTTCATGACTCCACTATTCTAGACAGAAAACAGTTAATCCAATATCATTTAGTATCTCACAAAAGATTCTACTAAAACATTTTCTGCCAAATGGCCATCTTCTAACAGCTGCTTTTTTATTTCAGTGAGCAGTACCTGAAGTAAAAACATTGTCCCCCGTGAAAACTGCATGCTAAATAATATAGAGCTACCAGATTATTAAATAGCAAAGGCATTTGATAATATTAGCACCAACCACAGGTTCCACTTCTGCTGATGCACAAAATTTTGAGTAATTAGTCATTGCACAATATTGTATTTATATCCTTTTTTGCTTGAGCTGTTAGGCCACAAAGTCAGCAGGCAGTTGCTGTTATAAAAGGATTTCTCTGGGTTATTTATGTTCCTGCTTCCTTACAGTTGCTGCTTCACTCTTGGGTCTTGGGCCAGGTCTACACTGTGAAAATGAAGGAAGGAACTGAGCAAATTGTTCTGTGACTAACTGCTGAAAGCTGGTGAGGAAGATTCACAAGAAACTGTGTGTGCTGTGGCTAGAAAACCTGGTGTTTCTTTTTGCACAACTCAGATTCGTCACACACTGGTCTTCTGTCACTTCCTCAGGTGGAGAGTGTGTAGTTATGTGAAGGCTGTGTTTCTATCAGGAGTAAGCTAGAGTCTAAGCACAGGTGATAGGGTGGGATAGATGAACTTGCATGATTCTGCAAAAGAGTTTCCTTCAGATGTTGTTTACTTTACATGAAGGATAAATTTCTGCTCCAAATGCTTCTCTGTTGCATAGGTCAGTGATTCCCCAGAATGGGGGTGGGGGGGGTGGGGTGGGGTGGCAGGCAGCCAGGTGTGCCCAATGGAAGGACACACAGGAATCACCTGAGCATCATTTAATTTCATTCTTTGGTAAATTGCTTCCTGTGCCATCTGCAGCATCACTGATGGTCTGACTGCTTCTGACAGGAGTAGATCTTAGCTCTTACGTGAGCCAGGGCTCAAAACGATACTGAGAACCATTGAGACTGGTAGAAGAATCTATTTGTTTTGACCATGAAATAAGCATCTTACTAGTTCCCCTAACGTGTTTTGTTTTGTTTTGTTTTTTTTTTAAAGGAAATGAACCACCATGATGTTCTGTGAATTCGTAAGAGTTCCCCAAACTGCTTTTCAACATTCCTGTGGCCTCTCCTAGTGCAGGCAGCCATAAGCTCTCGGCAGATAGGTGCTCCAGTCTGGGCGGCTCTCCCTGCCTCCAGGACCGTGATCTCCAATGTATTCTTCACACCGCAGCCGTGTTCATCTTTTCATAAAGTATGTATCTGAGTAAATCTCCCTCATGCTTAAACTCTTCAGTGACTCCCCACTGCCCTCAGGACAAAGTGCAAATTCCCGGTTGTGGCAAATAAAGCCCTCATAGCCCCATCCCTTATGGCTTTTCCCTCTTCCTTGTTCTTGAAGCTTGTCCCAAACAGAATGACTTGAAAAGCCACAAACGTTACATACTCTCTTGACGCTGGGCTGTTTCGCCAGCTGCCTGGGTTACCCTGCACCAAGCTGGCTGATCCTTCAGCTCACCTCTGTCCCTTACCCTCTCTAAGCAGGCCAGGTGGGCCGCTCCACTGCACCCCCACAGCCCCTCGGCTGCATCCCCATCACGGCACCTCCTTCTGGCTGTGCAGGCTCCATACGCTTCTAGACGCGTAAGCTCTCTGTGGCCAGGGACTGTGTTATTGCACCAGTGTGTCCCTATCACACCAGCACATGCCTGCTGCTTGACACGCAAAGAGTTCCAATAAAGTGTGCTGAGTAAATGAGTGCACAGTGGGGTGCTCCTCACCCCATTTTGCCATAGTTTACCATAGGGGTCTTTTCCATTTCTTAAAGGCCTGTTTTCAGTTCTAGAGGCCACTTCTATTTCATCAGCCATGGAACTACCAGCCAGGATACTCCAAAAATAAGGTGACAGGAAGCCTCAGGATGCTGTGAACAAACCCGATTTTAGCCCTCTCTCTCTAGCAGTTTTAGAAGACATGAAGAATATCCAACATGGAGCAGACACCTCATTTGAGAAGTTGGCAGGTACACACAGAAGCCCCTCGAAGTCCTGGCACCTGAGGCTGTAGCTCAGGGACATCCCGAGCTCCGCCCATGGGGAGAACTGGCTGCTCTCTACAGTTCTTTATGGCTTTGAGAAAAGAGAGAAGAGAATGGGAACCCAACTGATGAAACAAAGACTTGAAGACTAGAAAAGAGAAGGTCTATAGCTAATAGGGGTTCCAGAAGGAGAGGACTGAGAAAATAGGGGAGCGGCAATAATGAAATGGTTAAGGTTTTTCAGAATTGATGAAAAACACAAAACACAGAGATTCACGAAGAACAAAGAGTCATGAACAGTGTAAATAAGAATAAATTTACTCATTGTAGCAAAACTGTGGAATGGCAAAAGACCAAGAGAAATTCTTAAAAAACATACTATTCTCCTGTTTAAATGGGTTCCTAAAAGCTAAGTTCTAAAGCAGGCTGACTCTTCATAGCACTAAGCACCTTAAGCAAAAAGGACACGTTGTTCTTACAATGTTTTATTCTTAAAAACTACCAGATGCAAAAATAGCAAAACGTTAAGAATTAACAAAGCTGGGTGGTGGCTCTGTGGGTATTTGTATTATTCTTCATACTTTCCAGTCTAATTGAAATATTTCATAATTTATAAAATGGAAGGAAGGAAAGAAGGAAGGCAGGCAGGAAGGCAATCCAGTTGGCCTGGGGACGACTTAGCGACGTAGTAAATGTACATATTTGATGCGAATTATATTCACTTACCATGTAATCTACACCATCAGATTCCCACATGCTAAAACTACCATGAAAGAGAAGACTAAGTAGAGGAAAACGATTTTCCCAAGTGGGAATGGGACAGTCACAGAGAAGTCATTTTCTAGCAAATGTAACCATGATCTTTCTTTTCTCAGTTTTGGTTTGTTTTGACCGAGGAAGGAAAAGGATAGAAACCTTTCAGTTTTTAGAAAATCTTTCAGGGGAGATGTCCTTTACCTAACCACTGGACCGTCTCTATCCCCAAGTCGCACAGCTTGTCCAGGGGTTGCGCTATAGTATAGAACACTCCTACAGTTTTTAAGGAAATGAAAGCAGGAGAAGGAAGATGGCAGTGACTAGTTGCCTCTTTAAACTGTTCCAGAGTAGTGCGCGTGCGCACACACACCCGGCATTCAGTCACAGAGAGCACGTCAGCGTCGGCAGTACACGAAGCACGCACACCACTAACCTGCAGCACGCGTACTCCCACACAGCGGGCAGGCAGGTTCGGCAAGCTGCTTTTTGTTTCCTTGTCCGCCGCTATCAGCAGCAGTGGGCACCGAGGGTCGTGAGCATCGTTGCAACTCGCTAAGGCTCTGTAGTTTGGCTCCTCCTAACTTCAGGTCTCCCCAAGAAATACCGCCCCACAGTGGAAACCACAAAGACCTACACTATAGTCCTGGCAGTTCTGTTCCTGAGAACACGACGGTAGCATTCTAGCAAAACGGCCAGGAGCGGACCGCCGGCCCACTGCCATGCTATCACACTGATAGCTGAGGCATTTAAGGACTGGGGAGAAGTGGGCTGAGGTGCAGGAAGCCAAGAGGAAAAGAAGTCTTAATGGCAGACGGTGAACGAGCTGCCACACCCTCATGCCTCCCTTTTTACTGGGAGAGGGACCATTTCCTGTCCCTTCAATTCGGTACTATCTAGGTCCACAGATTAGATTTTACTGTCTTGACTTTTGCTAAGGTTTAAAAAGTTTTTTCACTACATCGTACCTCTCGTCTTTACTACCATAGCTCTTCTCTTAGTCTCTGGCCATATCTGAGTTCTGAAGCAAGGCCAGAGACCCCAGGCCCCCTTGGAAGTCCCTAAGAGGTACAGCCCCAGGCACATGTACACACATGTCTGGTCCAATGGAAAAAACAACCTTGTACTTGCCCTGTTTCAGTTCCTCAAGGTGAAGACGACATTTCTGGTAAGCAGTTACAATTAGATTTTTAGAGTCCTGGGTTTTCAACAGATCACATGCAGGATTAAGAAAGATCATTTAAAATGTTTAATTCTGCCTGATTAGCTAGTCAATGTGGTGATATGCTGATGTGGAAGTAATGTAATAACAGTTTATTATGCCCCCCTGGGGCGTGACAGATGTCTTATGCCTTGTCAGTCTCTTTAGCAATTGCCTTGTCCTCTGTTCTTCATAGTCACAAGACTTCTTGTTGTCTCCATCTTTTCTGGCAACCACAGTCAGCAGAGTGTGCACAGATGTCATGCCCACTTATTGATTGCATTCCTAAGGTTAGATGGCTATTTCAGAGCCTCATTTGGGTTAATTTGATGGTGCCAATTTCAGAGATGTCATTTACCCTCTGTAACTTAATGTTTTTGGTCTGGCCTTTCTATGCATGCAGGTAAAACAATCTAATGATATGTTTTAAAATGGGAGACTGGGTAATTGTTTTGTTTTCAAGTCATTAAAAAAGAGCAGTTGTATCTGAGCTTTATTCTTTCCCTCAGTATATGCAATGTAGAATTGAAGGAATATAAGGGATCCTGTAGAACCTTTAGTCCCCTGAGAACACTGAGTCTCAGTGAGGCTAAGTGACTGTCACACACACTCATTACCATCCCAGAAGAAACTAGAACTATTTCGTTATTTCAGGAGGGCCTATTATTATATACCAAGCATTGTACTAAGCACTGGGGTTGCCCCAAAAGAATTCTCTGAGCTGGACCTTGAGGATGGGTAGGAGTTTGCTAGGTAGGGAAAGAGAAGTGGTTTTTTTCTTTCATTTAGTAAACAAGAGAGGTAGTTTGGGAATGAAAAAAAGGAATGACTTTTTCCCAAGACTCTTTAGTTAGCAATTCAGGCCTCTGAAAAAGTTTCATGAAAAGATGATTTGGTTATAGTCCCTAGGACTGGTGCTCCACTTCTCTAGGTTTGGTCATTCAATGATAAGAATGAATGAACATGATCTGTGCCAGGATCTGTGCTATCTGGACTGGCCCAATCTTGCCACACCGCTAGCCATGCAGTTCAGCTCCTTGCCCTGTATAGGAAGATGCTGGACTTGAATGGCAGTGGGACCTGGGTTTCGCGCCAGCAATGTACAGAGCCATGGTCATACCCACTCCGGGTAATGGTGAGTGATGCAAGCTCCTGGTACGTGCTACTTGGTACCCCCAAATGATCCAGGTGAAGTGAACAATCAGACGCAAAGGGACCTATTAATGAGAAGTAACACATACTGAGTGTTTATGTGTGCCAGGTGCTGTGTTTAGGGCTATACATGGTTTACTGCACATAAGTGAGGCTACACTGTACTGCACAACGCAAAGAGAGCTTTTGTATCATCTGGGAGGGTCTGAAGATCTAGAGAAATAAAGCAATTATAGATGCCTGTATCATGACAAAGCAAGTCAGGCTGGAATGCCCAATAGGAGACACTGAAGGCTACACAGACTGCCACCGTATCAGGAGGCAGGATGGTGCAGTAGAGAGAACATGGGTGTTAGAGTTGGGCAGAAAGACCTGGAATCGATTCCTGGCTCTCCCAACTTTCTAGCTGTATGGTTTTAGGCAGGTCATTTATCTTTGGGAGCACTGTTTCTTCTTCAAAATGGGCATTAACTCAGTCGTGCAGGGTTGTTCTGAACTTGTGAGATAATGTGTAAGAAAGAGTCCAGCATAATGCCTGGCACAGAATAGTGCCCTGCTTTTCATTATTAGCCAAAGAATCCTCATTCCTGAGAATCTGAAAGCATCAGGAATTTCAGAGGTCGAAGGTGCCTTGGAGAGCACCCATTCCAAACACTTCATGTTTGGATGCACAACCTGAGCCCCAAACATATTGAGTCATTTGCCATAGAAGTCTGCTAATTAATGGCTAAATCATGATTAGAACTCAGGGCATCATCTGCCCTTACCACTGGGATTGATGATTGTAGTTAAACCATATGCAAAAGTCCTGAGCTATTTCACCAAAAAGTGATTTAGGCCGATGGTACTTAGTACACACCAGATTATTTTCTCTCACAGAATGGATGATTTTTTCAGTATCCACTTTAGGTCACTTCTGAAGCATGTTCATTTGCTTTCTTTTATGTGTTAGTCTGCTTGGGCCACCATAACAAAATAACAGACTGGGTGGCCCCTTCTCCTGGCCTGCAGGTGGCCACCATCTTGCTGTGTGCTCACATGACCTCTTCTGAGTGTGCACACAGAGAAAACTAGCTATCTGTTGTCTCTTCTAAGAACATTATTCCGATGGGATTAAGGCTCCACCCTTATTTCATTTAACCTTAATTACCTCCTTATAGGCCCTACCCTCCAAATGCAGTCACACTGGGGATTAGGGCTTCAACAGATGAATTTTGGAGGGACATACACCTCAGTCCAAAGAACTGTGTTACGTATGTTCCTCCATCCCTCATGAGCCATTCCCATTCAGGTCTATTTCAGAGGAAGTACATGAACGATAAACTATGTGAACTGTTAAGTACCTAAATAGGAGGCATCAAATTTACAACTCCTCCAGGTCATCAATTAATACAGACCAAGAAATGTGGCAAAAGCCAAAGTCTGGATCATTCAATATATGATTAATTGTAAGAATGAAGGTTGGAGAGTTACATAAGCAGATATATAACTGAGATATATAAGCAGACCCATTCAGAAAGAAAACTTGAACATGAGTAAAGTTTCTCTGAAGATCTGCCGTGCTTTTGAGTGACTAACAGAAACAGTGCAGCTTTGACATTTATTCTGGTATTTCCAAGGGACACTATATAAAATAACATATTTTTGAGTGAAATTGTTTTTTTAGAAAGATGAAGAAAAGAAAAACTGTCAGTAGCATGTAGTGAAATACCCAGACGTAAGGAGGCTAAAGTGCCCTGGATCTGAAGGTAATGTATTCATAGATCTGTGTCTTTGGCATCAGGAAACTCACCATTCAGAAGTCATCTGAAGTCAGAGGGCTGCTCAGCCCAGCTATACAGAGGCTCTGGAATGCTTGGGAGGTTCTCTATGAGACCAGTAGTGAACTGTGGCCAGTCAGTGGCTGCTTTGTGAGAACGATGCCCTTTGAGAAATGATATCATGTATCTTATTTGCTAGATGTGGCTCCAAATAGTTCTTTTTCCTTTGTCCCCAAGTCATATACTCCAGATTTCAAAGTAAGACATGAAAAATACAGGGCTGTAGAAAAACCTCAATTTAGAAGAATATGGAGTAGAATGTAGACGCCCTCCTTTTTAACACCTTCATCCCATTCTATTCCCCTTCCCATGAGTAATGATCGTTAACAGTTTGGTGGGGTTTTTTTTCCAGATTTTAAAATATGCTTTTATTTCCAAACAGCTAGAATTAACTTTAAAATAAATGGCACTGTACTATTATAATTTGACTTTTTCCTACTGATGATTATATAGATCTGATTAATTTTTGGTTTTTACAAACAAAGCTGGGATAAACATTCTTGTACAATCCAAATACTTATATATATATCAGCATTTCTGTAGGATAGATGCTTAGAAGGAGATTTACAGGGTCAGAAGGAATGCATATTTTAAAAAGTTATACTGACTAATTGCCCTCTGAAAACACTGTATAAATTTACACTCCCACCAGAATTATATGAGAACACGTTTTCCAATTTACTTGGATTTTGACATTATTGATCTTTATTTTTTGCTGACCTGAGTGGTCATAGGGGGATCTCACAAATATTTTGATTTGCATATTCCTGATTTCATGTGAGGTTAAACACCATCTCATTTCTTTATTTTTTGTATTTCTTCTTTCGTGAACTACCTATTTACATTATTCTAGAGAAATGTTTAATATTTTTTTGAGTTGTACGCTTTCCATAATTATACATAGTAATCTCTACTGTTGCAAATATTCAAATTTTCTGTTAACAGATTTCATGCATGAATGTGCATGGAAAAATGTGGAAGGATTTACACTAGAAGGATAACAGTGGTTATATCTAAGTGGTAGGATCGTGGGTATTTGACTTTCTTTGTTAATACCTCTGTATGTTGTCAGCCTTTTTCTCCTCTTGAACACTAAGGATGTGTTAATTTTATGAGTAGAAAGAAAAAAACAACCCCAATAGTGTTATTAGTGGGGTAAAGGTGATGAAAGCTCTCAAGGCAATTCTAAAAGAGGATTTCCCCAGGCACTGAAAGCATAGTGCCAGTATCAATACGTATTTGATTCTCCTAAGGTCAAACTCTGAACAACAGTTACTTCCTGGATAATAAATTGATATGGCAGTCAAAGTTAGCCGTATTATTTTATAGTTACCTTTTTGGCACCTGAGATTGTATCACTCTTTACTCAGTATTTTGCTGTTCCAACCCTTTTTCAAATATTGGCAATCAACAGGGAGAGGCAAACATCTTGGCTATAACGAAAGTTTCTGGACAGAGTTGTACCTCAGAAACCATACTGATTGTAACAAATACAAAGAATGTATGTATTGATCAGAAAGAAGGTGGTGGGAGGAAGAAAGACTGCTGAGCTGGGGATACAGTTGAAGGGGCCTAACACTGGCAGCACCCACACGAGAACTGGCCCAGTGGGAAACCACACCTCAGTTTGCCAGAGTTGAGAAATGCCCTTTAAGAGCACCTAGATTCATTGGTTCTGATTACATCTGGCCGTATCAGTTTGGCTTTCCACTGGCCAGGGGGTTGGGGGTGGGGAGAGAGTATAGGTTGTGGGTAAAGGTCACATTGAGGTGGGAATAATGTCCTTTCAGATGCTGGGTTTTCAAAGTTGACCTGTGATTGTGGATGGTATCTCAGAGGTGGATTAACGGGAGCCTCTCCTTGAAAGCAGCCTGGATGGCTGAAGGCTGGACCCCAGGATGAGGGAAATACAAGGAGAGGTTAAATGGGAAAGTGGTGGGTAACCTGCTAGCCCCAGCAATCACCTCACCCTCATGAGTGCTTCCATGCAAACTTTAACAGAAACTGTCTTCACTGCCTATTGGTGCAACCTCTAGTAGAGAGCTGATTCTCAAGCCCTGAGTTGTCCCTTGGGTGCATCCATGCAGCTGGGCTGCCGCTAGTGCCCTACCAGTGACTATGAATACTAGAGCAGCAGTCCCCAAACTTTTGGGGACCAGGGACCGGTTTCGTGGAAGACAATTTTTCCATGCGCCTGGGGGGAGGGGAATGGTTTCGGGATGATTCAAGCACATTACATTTATTGTGTATTTTATTTCTATTATTGTTATTATTATATTGTAATATGTAATGAAATAATTATACAACTCACTTGCCACTATACAGCCTGCCACCAAATGCAGCTTAATTGTCCCTTGCCACTCACTGATAGGGTTTGGATATGAGGCTGCAAGCAATTGATTTATTATGGTCTCTGTGCAGTCAAACCTCACTGCTAATGTTAATCTGTATTTGCAGCCACTCCCCCGTGCTAGCATCACTGCCTCAGCTCCACCTCAGATCATCAGGCATTAGATTCTCATAAGGAGCACGCAACCTAGATCCCTCGCATGTGTAGTTCACAATAGGGTTCACATTCCTATGAGAATCTAATGCTGCCACAGATGTGACAGGAGGCAGAGCTCAGGTGGTAATGCGAGCAAATTGGAGTGGCTGTAAATACAGATGAAGCTTTACTGGCTCACCTGTTGCTTACCTCTGTTGTGCTGCCCAGTTCCTAACAGGTCATGGACTGGTAGTTGGGGATGCCAGTACTAGAGGACTCAAATATAATGGATAGAAAGAAGGGAAATAAAAAATAGGTAAGAGGACTCCCATGCTTCTGGCTTTTGATTACTTTCAGCTTATATACCCTGAAGTATGATGATTTATTATAAAGTGAGTGATTCTTGAGAAGACAGATTTAGTCGATGGGCTGAATTCTTGACATTAGAGTGTCAGTGTAGATTCTAGGACATAACCACTTATGTGTAGAAAGCAATTCGTATAATTTCACAGAGCTTACAGGCCAAGGATAATTAGTGTTACAACATATCACACTAGCACAATAATCTTAAAACGTTGCTATACTTAAACATGTGTAACTCTGACTATGAAGTTGTTATTCACTGCAATTGTGAACACAAGAAGGCAAAGTCCCTACCCTTCTGCAGGTTGGAAGGACTGGAATGAGGACATGAGTGCCATGTCATTTTGAGGCTGAGATTCAGACAACATAGAAAGATGGGAAAAGAGATACATCTGTCATGTCTTCCAAACTGAGCTGAGGACATCTGCAGCTACCGCCACCCTCTCACTCTAGTACCATGGGAAAAGAGATGCAAAAATAGAAGTGATATATCCAACTATTAACACTGAGGCAAAACTGAATATAGCAGTCTGCAGAAGCACTGACGTAGAAGGGGGAATGGCGCCTTCCAGGGCAGGCTGTCTGTCTGCAGGGGTGTGCCAACTAAGTAAAGAAGTTTCCACATCACTCGTGCCCTCCCTGATTTACTTACTTATTTTTTCCAGCTTTACTGCAATATGATTGACAAATAAAAATTGTATATATTTAGGATTCACAACATGACTTCTGCAAAGGTGTACCGAGTGAGGGATTAGGAGGCGGAGAAAGCGAGGTTACAAACCGACTGAGACAAGTAATCCCCAGCTGACAGAAGAGTGAAGGAGCCCTGGAGTTCTCTCCTCACCATGTGAATCGTCTCTTTCTTATTAGACATATGAAGAGGCTGAACAGTTGTGTGCAGAACAGGCAAGAATTTTAATAATGAGAGTGCCGGAGGAGAGCACAAAGATAGCATAAAGGAGCTGAGGGAGATTCTACACCCAGAAAATAACTACTCTTGTCTTTTGTGTCACCTCTGTTCTACTGGGGGCATGCTGAGAGCCCATTCAGTAGAGCCATTAAGTGGGAGATTCTGTACCACAAGAGTACCCATTCGTTAGCAAGTGCCTAGATGGATCTTTTTGTTGTTGTTTTTTTTACTTTTGAATTCTAAATTGAGACACCATTCGCAAACCATAAAATACAATTCAGTGGTTTTTTGTGTATCCACAAGATTGTGTAACTGGCACCATTCCAGGACATTTTCATCACCCCGAAGAGGAACCCTGTGCCCATCAGCAGTAACTCCCTCTTCTCCCCTCTCCCCAGATACTGGCAACCGTCAGTCTACTTTGTATAGATTTACCTATTCTAGGTAGTTCATATAGACGGAAGCAAACAGTGTGTGGCCTTTGATGTCTGGCTTCTTTCACTCAGTATCATGGTTTGGATGTTCGTCTTTGCCATAACATGTGCCCGTTTCCATTTTATGGTTGAACAACATTCTGTCATATGTTTTGAAGGGGTTCAGAACAGGACTCCCCAAGATGTGCTACTTTGGCATGTGAATTATTTTGAGCTGAAAGCAGTCGAGACTCTGTGGGATCACTTGAAACTTTTACCTCTCCCTTAAAGAATTTAAACTTGGACCCTTGCCCATAATAAGAGTTATTACCAGAAAGAAGACTTTCTGACCTATCTGTAGGTCAGGGCAAACTTCTCATTACTGGATATCTGCTCCTATTAATCCTGCAAATGACCTTCCTCCCCTCTGAAGTCCCCAGGTACCTCACCTCATTCTTAGCTCTGAAGGTCATATGTACCTCATTTTAACTCTCATGTACGTGGGGTTCCCATACATACATGTGTAATTAAATTCGGTTATTTTCTCTTGTTACGCTTCTCGTGTCAATTTAATTATTAGACCAGCTAGAAGAACCTAGAAGGGTAGAGGAAATTTTCTTCCTCCCCCATAATATAGACCACAATCTGTTTATCCATTCATCTGTTGATGAAAACTTGGGTTGTTTCTAATTTGGGGCTATTATGAATAATGCGGCTATGAACATTTTTGTGTAAGTTTTTGTGTGGACATATGTTTTCATTTCTCTTGGGTATACACCCAGAATTAGAATTGCTGGGTCATATTGTCACTAAATCTAAATTGAACTTTTTGAAGCATTTCCCGACTGTTTTCCAAAGTGGCTATACCATTTTACATTCCAATTAGCATTGTTTGAGGGTTCCAATTTCTCCACATACTAGTCAGCACTTGTTATTATCTATTTTTGATTACAGCCATCCTAGTGGGTGTGAAGTGGTATCTCACTGAGTTTTGTCATTTAAAAACAATCACAGGCTTAAAGTGTTAAATGCCCCCTCTCTCTCCACACCATGTCCATGAGACAAATACTTTAAATTCTTTTAGTGGTTTCTTCTGGTATTTATCTTCTGTTCCTGGTAATATGCTTATACTGCTATTTTTAAAAATCAGTTTTAGATATCGCTTAACTTCCAACTATGGAAGATGACACTTAGTTCTCTCATCTTCCCCCATGTGCACACAAGCACACACTCACTTTGTCCCTCCATGTTTACAATACGATTATAATCCCCATTTTTGGTTAAATCAATAATTGGCACTTACATTGTTTTGACTATGAATTCATAGCCATGTGGTGTACTAAGATTATATTTACTTAATCACACGTTTCCCCCTTAGACTCCAGATGACCTAGAGGAAAACGTTTGCCTCATTTCTCTCTTTGTTTCCTCAGTTTTTTACACATGAATTACTACCTCATCCTCAAATTCTGCAAGAAAATGAAAAATCTCCTGGCACAGTCAAACATGGATATTTCCCCATGTCTTTCTTTCCATTTCTGTCTTTTCCTGGGAGACATTCTCCCAGAACTCTCCACTCTCCCGCTCATGTCTGGACTGACCGGTTATGGGCTTGCTGCACAGCTCCTGTCCTGGAACTCTCCTTCCTCATCCCTGACTTCTCTCCTCTCTTGTATCCCATGTCTTCCTCTAGTTTTCTCCACCAGTTTACAGGAGCATATCCTCTAGTAGCTTCCTTATTTTTCTATTCCTCCATTACTGTGTCTTTTGTGTTAAAGAGGTATTTTTCTAGTGCACCACTTTAATTCCCTTGTTTCTTTTAGATTTTTGTTTGTTTTTGTGTTGTTGTCCTAGTGATTGCACTGATGATCCCAATTAACACCTTAACTTAAAAAAATCTAGTTGTAACTAAATACCAACTTAACTCCAATAGCATATTGTCCATGGATGCTTCATGCTGCCATAGCAGAAGTGAGTAGTGGTGACACAGCACGTGCGTATGGCCTGTGAAGCCTAAAACTTTATTATCCAGCCCTTAAGGGAAAACACCAGCCAGTCGTATCCAGTGCCCTGACCCTCCCGGTCCCATTCTCCACCTCCTGCCTCCAGGCCTTACGCAATATTCTCCTCCTCTGACCTCTGTGTCTCCTGAAACCTAGAAATTAGCTGCAAGTGCTAAGAAACCAGATGAAAAGGCACAAAACAAAGTGAAAACTTCTTGGTGCACATGGCTGTGTTTAAGATGCTCAAAGCAGTCAACCATCACGACCTGTGAAATCCAGTCTGAGGACTATTACTACTGATTCAAACATGAACATTTCCAAGGCTAGTGTCTTTGTCATTTCGTCCCATGCCCAAGCAGTGCATTTCCACACGGGTGTTCCGTGGTGGGCACGGGCTGTTTTTGTCTGACCAGCATGGATTACCCATCCTCTGATGAGAGTTCTTTGATTTGTATTTGACACCAGGGATGGGGACAGGATGTGGGGCACAGTGTGGGCAGGGAGCTGCCAGGGACCACACCACAAGGTAAGCAGAGCTGATGGCGAGTGAGTCCCAGTGACACGGTGTAGCCTCTGCCCTCTGCCATACTTTTGAACTTTCTAATTGTGTGCACCAAATACCCTCTGCTGTGCAAGCCTGTCTGAGTTGTACTTCTGTTGCTTATGACACCTACATGGAAACCCGAGGCTAAGCCACTTTTGGGTACCCATGTAGGTCTCACATCTTCATGAGGACCCTTCATTTCATTTTTAGCAAGAGAAGAAGAAACTTCCGCTTTAGTTCAGGACCTGGAATAGTTTTAGTCTAATGCAGGATCAGTTTCAGAACTAATTAAGAAACCTCTCAAATTCAGGTTACTGTCCATCTTGATAAAATAGAAAAAAAAAAAACCCTAATGGTTTTGGAAAAGATTAGATATGAAGAGAATAATGATACCAAGTACAACTTGTCAAATACCTGATAAAGCACATTTTGAAAGGCAATCATGGTGTAATTTCATGTAGTAAATCCCACCTTGCACTTAGCTACTTTTCAAAGCATATTCGTATCCAAAACTTCATCAGATCCCCTAGGGCTTCATTTCTTATAAATGAACCCCATTTTAAAGTCTTTTCTAAGCATAAAAACAAAAACATGTTATAAATAATTATACAGCACTTTCTTATACATAAAAATGCTCAAATCTTTGCTCTTCCTCAACTTTAGTTGCATGTCCCTGACAGGTACTTACTTTCCTACCAGCCCCTGAATTCTAGGCCATCAACAGATCATTTTTATCTCCCCAGCTTTTTTCTAACTCGTTTCCTCTCTGTCCCTGCTCCGTAGCTAGCTGTGACTTGTCCATGGACCTGGCTCGTCCTGCGCACAGTGCCTTACATGTGAAGTGTCAGTGGAGTCCACAGGCCTAATTTTGAACCCCCAGTCCTGCTAGCTCCTCTCATTACTGTCCTGAGCAAGTTTCTAAATCTGTAAACCGAGATTAGTAATAGTACCAACCTCCTGTAATGGCTGAAAGATGAAATGAGATACATACAAAAGCGACACAGTAAGCCTGTGGCAAATGTTAACTGTTGTTACCTGTTGTCTGGAAGAAAGAGCTCTGCTAACCAGTGCTCCTTGCTACTTCATTCCACACAAAGCTTGTAAAACCCGGTGAGTTGTTCACTGTTTAAAATCTAAGCCCTGTGAGGGCAGAGCCTTTGTCTTGTCACTGTAGCCCCAGCACCTAATATATGACTCGTATATAACAGGTCAATAAATATTTACTGAATGAATGAATGTAGGTAATACAGGTATAATTTTACTGATATTCCAATTTTATGGATGAGAAAACTGAGGCTCAGAGAGGCTAAGTGACTTGCACAACGTTCTGTAGTGGGTTAGAAAGGGGTTAGGATACAGTTCTCCTGCCTGGTTGTCCTTCTGTTCTACCATATCCCCTCCTAAGGCCTTTACCTCATGACCCCAAAACTTTAAGTGCAATTATCTTAGTAACTAAATGATGATTTCACGGGCCAGAAAAGATTCTGAAATTCTAACGCCTACCGTGGTGTCCACAGCCTTGACTTTCTCTGTGGGGATGTACTTCGGGGCAGGGTCCGTCTTTGACAGCATCACGCACCCTTCAGCCCCGAGGGTGACGATCACCACCTGGCAGCCCCTGTCCATGAGCACCCGGGCCGCCGCCCCGGCATCCGCAGGGCTGCCGACGCCAAGGCCAGTTAGGATCTCAGCCTGGAAGACACAACCGTGAGAGGAAGCCCTGGTGAGGAAAGGAACCTGGGTCCACGTCCAGATTCGATTTGCTTTTCTAGAAAATGTCTCTTTTGCATAACAAGTAATGAAATGCCATGGAGAATTTTGATAGACACTGGCTCAGGGGGAAAAAAAACACAGTAACAATGACAACAAAAAACTACAATAGCTATAAAAGACATCTGGGGACAACTGGGAAACTTCAATGTGGCCTGGCTATTAGATGACAGCACAGAATCACTGATCATCTTCTCAGGTGTGATAATGGTATGTGGCTGCTTTTCGTTTAGGAAATGGATGCTGAAGTATTTAGGGGTGAGGCGTTACGCTATCTGCAACTTACTCTCAACTGACTCAACAAAAGCAAAAACACACACCGGGGAGCGAGGAAGCAATATAGCAAAACGTTAACAAATGTTCAGGTGGACAGTGTGCGAGTATTCACTGTATTGCTCTTTCAGCTTTTCTGTGTGCATGTATGATAATTTTCATAATAAGGAGTTAGGAGGAACAGAGAATCCTACAAAAGAAAGAAAAGGGGGAAGGGAGGAAAGGAGAAAGGAAGGGGCCACTGCCAATGATTTTGATATAAATCATGCCTGTAAGTTTCACATGTTAGGACGTAATTCCTCTGGGCCCCTCTTGGGCCATAATGCCTTTCTCATTGTTACTAGTTACAGCTTTCCATGTTTGCACAGCTCCCATTTCTTTTGTTTGTTTTTGCTGGAGAAGATGGAAGCAGAGTAGGAGAGGCACTGATGGTATGTAGCTGAGAAAGCAGTACCATGACATCCAGATCTGCATAACTTACTAACTATGTGACTTTTCCCAAGTCATGTCTGATGTGTACAATGAGGAGCTTGCACAGGGATCAGCAGTTCTCTCTTAGACTATGAATATGGTGGAATATGGCGGAAGCAGGGGTGAAGGGCTGAGCCCTGCCTCCTCATCCCCTCGGCACCCCTCTAGCATCTCTGAGGAACCGCAATGGTTTTGAGATAGGAGGCTGACAAATCATAGGGCTAGATGAATTAATAGGATAATTTTTGACTCAGAAAGTTTATTACCTAATTCTATCTTTTCTGTGTTATGATTTAACCATATACTACCTCTTCTAAGAGCGGGCCTACCCCTTCCTGTGGCTGCTGCGACTGTGCCCAGATGAACCCTTTTGGTTGCCTGTGACGCATCCCAGTGTCTGCTCATCCTGGGCTTCCGTTTTCTCAGCGGCACAGTTTCATTAAACTTGATCACGTGTCATCCCTTACCATCATTTCCCCACAGACCCTTTCAGTCTGAGTTGGTTATACTTTTCTTTTTTCTTTTTTTAACTTTTACAGTGATTTTCATTATGGGGGATCATTTATGTCTGTTGAGCTGATCTATTTTAAGGAACGCTGACTTCTCATGGTTTCTAAAAACCTTAAAAATACCCAACTATTCTTAAATGAGAAATCTTAAACATAAAAAGTAATGCAACAAACACCCATGTACCTATCACCCACTTTTAACAAATCTTAACAGTTTACTTTATTTGCTTCAGATATTTTTCATTAAAGGTAAATGATATCTTCCATATATGTTATTTAGCAATATGCTTTCCCCCCTTAACATGATTTAATGCATGTTGATGGGTGTAGCTCTACTTCTTTTTCCTTAAACTGTACATGGCATTCTATACTGCAAACATACTTTAAACAAAATCTATTCTATTTTTCATGGAGACTTTGTTTTTGTCCATTTCCCCCTACAAGCAAAGAAATATTGGATATTCTTATCATTTATATATAATCTGTCTTTTTTCTCTGGCTGTTTACAGGTATTTTTGTCTTTACCCTTGATTTTACGCAGTTCCCTTATATGCACATTAGTAGAGAGTTAATATTTATTTGTCTCACGTGGTACTCTTAATACACTTTTAATCTGAGGACTCATGCCTTTTTTTTCAATTCTAGAAAACACCTTGCATTTCCTCCCCTAGTATTGCTTCTCTTCAGTCTCTCCCATTCTCTTCTTCTTTTGCTCCAATTAGATGTATGTTGGAGTCTATCATGTTATCTTTTATTTCTCTAAATTCCTCTTTCATATTTAAAAATAGTTTTCTTTTGCTGCTATTTTCTAGGTGAATTGAGTTTTCTGTTTTTAGTTGAATTGATCAAGATTTTCTTTCAATTAACTAATTCTTTTTTATTATTATATTTATTGGGGTGACATTGCTTAGTAAAATTACGTTAAGTTCCAGGTGTACAGTTCCACAGTGCATCATCTCTGTGCTGCATTGTGTGCTCACCACCCAGAGTCAGTCCTACTTCTATCACTGTATATTTTACTCCCCCCCGCCCCCCCCATATGCTCTGGTAACCCTAAACTATTGTTTGTGTCCATGAGTCTCAATTCACTAATTCTTTATTCCAGTCTAATGTTCATCTTTCTACTAGTGCTTTAAGAAATTTCAATGGCTATTTTTCATTTTTAAGACTTCTAAGTGATTGGTTTTCATATTCACATATAATTGCTTCAATTGTTTTCCTTTTACAATTTATTCTCCTTTATGAATGAATGACAATCTTAGTCATATTTATTTTAAAGTCTTTTTTTTGCATCGTTTTATTATTTGAATTTTGTTCATGAAAATCTGTCTTTAGATTGCTGATGTTGTTGGAAAGCTCTCGCAGCACTGCTTCCTCATTTGCAGGCTCGCTTGGCTTTCTGTGACCTGGACAGTCTACACACGTCAGCTCCCACCAGCATATCCCTGCCTTCCTAGGGTTCTGTAGTTGCATCCGTCAGGCCTCTGAGGATCTCCAAACCAGAACAAAGTATTGTATTGGCAACATGGAGTTCTGGCTTAGGTGTTACTGGTGATATGGCCAATTCACTCACTAAGTCAGCAGTTGGCTTGGTTTCCTTTCTGGTCAGAGGCAATATCTCCATTCTCCTATCTCCTCAGGTTGGCCCTATATAGGTTGTTGTCCTCACAGCAGGAGTAGCAGCTTCCTGCACCCTTTTTTGTTAGCAGAGGAGCCTGAGCCCAGCATGTCTGTTTTCTTGCAGTGGGCACTGCTCCAGGCTCCTATGAGTGGCACACATAGCAGGGAAACTTCCTACCACTTCTACCTGCTTCTGGGACTGGAGTGCAGCATACCCAGGGTGAATGCTCTGTGGTCCTGTTACATTTCTGATCTGTGGAGTTACTTATTTTGTTTTGGAGCTTGTGAGTATCTTTTCCTTTATCTCTTTTTATGTTTATACATCAATGGTTTGTGTGTGGAGAAGAGTACCTTAAAGCATGAATTTACATTATTATTCTGATTAGAAGTCATCCATAAGAATGTTAAGCTTTTATAGCTTTTCTTTTTTCCATTATATTTTTTATATCAATTTCCTTAAAGACGAGAGTTTGTTCATTTGTTCATTTATTCATTTATTTAATGAGCATTTACTAGGTGCCAACTATGTGCCAGGTGCAGTATAACAGATGGTAATTTACACAGATAACTGCATTAATATATATAACATCATACATGTTCTTTTCACACTGTGACTATGATGATCTCTTATTGAGAAGTGGGAGAACAGGGGGGACTTTGCTGCCTTAATCAACAGAATGGGCCAGAAATGATGCTGTGTGACTTCCAAAGCCAAGTCATAAAAGCCAACATGTCTTCTGCCTTGTTCTCTTTCTGGATATTGGATCTTGAAACCCAGCTTCTGTATGGGAAGACCAGAGGTCACATGTAAGTGTTCTGGCCACCAGCCAAGAACAGAGAGCACACATGGGCATGAAGAAGGCCTTGGATGATCCAGCTCTCAGCCTTTGAGTCTTCCAGGTCAAGATAAAGTGGAGGACAGAAAAGCCACACTGTGCCCTGTGTCAATTCCTGATGCACAGAATCCATGAGGGACAAGAAATAATTACTGCTATTGTAAAGCTACTAAATTTGGAGGGTAATTTATTATGCAGCAACAGATAACTATACACACAGGGATAGCCACTGGGGACACAGTAGTGAGTAAGACAGATGTTCCTGTCCTCACAGGACTAGTAATTTAATGGAGAAGACAGAAGTACTGAACAAGGAACTGGAATGGTGATGAGTGTTTGAAGAATAAATACAGTGCTCAGTAAGGATCTAGCAGGGAAATCTGAGCCAGTTTTGCAGTTGAGGGTAATCTAACCTCTTGTTGTGAAATGGTCACTATCTCCTACAATTCCTTTTTCCTAGCACAAAGACTGACCATGGTGGTTGCTCAAAAATATTGCATAATGTGTTGTGGTTTGTTAAAATTAGTTTCCTTGTGTCACTCTCCTTTTTTGTTTATGTTCTGAGAGATGAAAATTAACAAAAGGCAGGTCAGGATATCCTGGAAACTGTCGTTCACCTTTGAACAGAATGGAAAATTACTATTATAGTTAATTAATTACTAACTTTCTCTCTCTGTATGTTGCATTATATAATATGTCCTGCCTCCCAATGTTGGGAGAGAGCTTGAGTCTAAAATTGACTGGCCTTAAGAGGGAGAAATATTGGTATTTTCTTCCTAAAATGCTTCAGAACGAATGGCACAATATGAATATAGTGACAGCTATTTTACACAGATCTATAAATTATGAGCCTCAGATGAACTAAGAGGGTGCTTCCCTAATGGAGTGACCCTAAGGTCTGCCCCATGGCATCAGTGGAGAACTTTCCCCAAGGTCTGCCCTATGGCATCAGTGGAGAACCTTTGTCTGTCCACTAGTGCAGTCACAGGATCTTCAGAACAGAATGCAGCAAATGCTCCAGGGAGTGTATATTAATTAGGGTGACTAGATAAAATACAGGAGGCCATGTTAAATTTGCATTTCAGATAAACAACAAATCATTTTATAGCGTAAGTATGTTTGATATATTATGCATTGTTTATCTGAAATGCAAATTTAACTGGGTGTCCCGTATTTTTATTTGCTAAATCTGGCACCTCTAATACTAATTAGTCCAGAGAATATGGACTAATTAAGAAGGAAAACAAAACACCTATAATGGGAGGGCAGGGGAGGCACTACAATTAGCTGAGGTTTGATAAGTGCCAGATTATGGGGATGACTCAGGGAATCCTTTTTTTTTCTAGGACTCACTAATTCCCTTTTTTTCTACACCCCCGTCAACTGAAAAAAATCTGTTTTCACTGGGCCCAAAAATTCACATGCAATCAAAGTGATGTGGTTAGTTTTGCATCTTTGCTTATTCAGTTGCATGGAATTCTTTGGTTACTCATGGAATGAGCAAAACCTTCCATTCTTACCTCACTTTCGTTGCAGCAGAACACATCTGAGAGGGTGTAGAACCGGGGGTCTAGGTCAGCAGTGGCTGGAGCTGGATTGAACAGTGTTTTCACTACAAAGGAGTTGAAAAGGGGTTCAGTGGCTATCATTTTTAATATGCTGTATTTACAGACATTCAGTAAGCAAAATCCCCAAGTGCAACCATTTCCCCCGTTAGATTAAAAATCAACTTAGTTATAGATGTAGAAAGTTCAAAATCTCAATAGCCTTGTACAAAGTCTTTATTCCATCTGCCGTGCTTTTCACTTTACAACATTTCAGCTTCAAGGGCAAGCATCAGTATTTATAACCAAGGTGATTACAAAGTTATAGCACAGGGCAGCAAGGGGATTAAAGAAGATTTTAAATGTTGTGGCATGACAGGACATGCATGAATGTGAACATTCAGGCTGGTGAGCATTTTTGTGGGTTACTTTAAGTGCTTAGTTGCAAGGCTAGATCATAAATCCATTTTCCAGGGCAGAAAAAAAAAAAAAAGAGATGATAGAATAGAAGCCATGAAGAGCTTCAAATCTTCCTGGTAAGACTAGTAAGTAGGAAGTTCATGTACATACATATATTTTGAACACTTATGTGTATTTTCCAAATAGATCAGAATTATCATGCAAACATACACGCACCAAAGCTTACATTCTTGGCTTCTGGGAGCCATTTAAGAACATGAAGGAAAGACTTAGAAAGGAGAAGAAACTCAATCAGAGGCTGAGAGCTAGCTCAGACTAGGAGGAGGATGGCTGGGGAGAGCAGAAACAGGGCAAATGAGAATGGCACAGCCATGAAAGCATCAGAAGTGCATTTTCAGAGGAGGAAAGTGAGCCTCGGAGAGATGAGATCACACAGGTCATCTACTGGGACTCGGATAAGCTTGGTCTCCACCCGAGGTCCTCCAGCTTGAAGTCCAGGGTTTGCTCTCTCTAAAATAGTCGCCGTACTAGGCCAGGACTCTGTCCATAGCAACACAAGCCTCCAATCTCAGTTAACAATTTTTAAAACAGCCTTTGGTGGGAAGCCTCTCTTTAATCAAAACTCTTATTTATCCACCAGGGTGCCCAGCTAGATTGGTTGGTCTTTTCCTCTGCCCGGGTCCACGGACTTATGTATTTAGTAACCCCAATTTACTATAGACCTCTAGAGTAAAATCCTCTAGGTGCATTTCTCAGAGACTTTTCCACAAACTTGGCTGCACATCAGGGTCACTAGGAGAGCTTATTAAAATGCATGACTTCTGGGCTCCACCTCAAACTCACTGAATCAGAACCTCTTGGGGTAATATCAGTGGATGTGCACATTGACAAGCTCTTCCATAGCTATCTTGGCACCGATCCATTCCACATTCTTGGGGAGATGCTTATCAGCACGTGGCTAACAGAAACCATCCACTACTTCGGTTGGGTGAGGCTAGCCAGTTTGCTTCTGTACCTCCCGTGGTCTTAACACTTTGGTTCGGTCAGTGGTTTACAGGACAACACTATTCCCACATTTTCATTATTCTAGAATCCAGAATGTCCACCCATGGAAATTGTATGGCATATTTTTTGGCTGCTCACAGGGTTACTGTGTAGCTTACATTAGAAAATGGATGTAAAAGCCCTGTGTAAACTGTAAATTATTGTACAAATGTAAGGGATTATTCTGTTACTGTCCTGTCCTGAACACACAGCCTGACACCGCTGCCTGTCCACCCATCTCGTCTGCCTTCCAGTGGAGTTTGTGGCCTGGCAACAATCTCTCTCATTGGTTTTCCCGCTTCTGGGAGGTCTTCAGAGGTGTCAGTTATGCGTAAAGGCCCTCATTGCCCAGCATTCTAACACAGCCATTACTTTTCAGGTTTTCAGAATAAATACGTTGTTCCCTATTTTCTGCCAGCATTACATTGAGATACCATTGCTCACCTATATGATCTTCAAATCTGCATCAGCAGCATTTGAGCACAGGTTAGAGCAAGCTACCAGTATGGAACAACAGGGTAGATCGATTTTTTATAAAAGTTCCATTTTATCTCAAAAGATCCCTGATCCAGCGATTCCTTTTCTAACCCTCTCCTACAGAAATACACAAGCATGCAAAGATGTGGTTCAGTGATATGCATTCAGCTCTGTTTGTAACAGAAAAAAAGAAACCCAAGCATCAAACAGAGAGGATTGGTTAAAAAAATTTGTAACATACACATCCAATGGAATACTCTGCTGCTGTTAAAAAAAATGAAGCAGTTCTCTGTTTTATAAAAAGATTAACTTATTTAAAATAACTTATTTATAAGTGAAGAAGGCAGTTTTGTAATAAAATCTATTGCATGACCCCCTCTTTTTTAAACAAAACAAAATATAACTATATATATACTTTCATTTATACACTTATCTAGAAGAGAAAAAAGTCTGAGAGGTTACTCATTAAACTAATAAATAATTACAAAATGGATGTGGGAAAAAAATCTGATCATAGATTACCTGATATACACCATGTAAACCAGTGCTCTTAAAACATATATAATATCTTATATAAAAAACAAGTACATTGTCAATGGAATAATATCATGTCTGGGTTTGGCTTCAAAATAATCCAAGGTTGCAGTGGTGGGTGGAGAGTGAGTTTGGGTATAGATGAAATAAGATTGGTCACGTGCTGATAATTGTTGAAGCTAACTGATAATATATCCTATTCTCTATATGTTCATATATATTTGAAATTCTCCATAATAGAAACAATTCCATTGGCCTTTAAGCAATAATTGTTGCAATGAGGAATTCTACAATTTAATTTGACCATAAATACTGTATAAAAATCTATCAGATCTTATTTGCTTGTATTTTATTGAGGGAAACATTCTAATTGGATACATAGGCTTAGAATCTAGTAACTAAATTTAGGGAAAAAGTGAAAATGCCATAAAGAAAGGACTCTCTTTGATTTGTGCTACCATAAATAAGCATAAATACTTGATCATGATGAAAAAACCAAGAATTAGTACAGTAGATGTAGTTAATCAGAAAAAAATGCAAATTTGTAATAGAGAACATGGAGAAAAAATGTTATCCTGGAACCAAAACTAGAGAACAGTAGAGAACATGAGAAGCAAATCTAGAGGACACAGGATATACCATAGAGTAATGTGGAGCTGCAGAGGTGACTGACAGCACCCACCAGTAACTATTACTCCTTACAGCGTAAGGTGGACCAAACTCCTGGATGTCTTCACAGCATGTCAATGGCCAGCACGATAATGTCAGAGAGGAACTGGTGAGGCCTAGGGAGGCAGCTGTATAGGCACAAAGAAGGGAACTTGAGGCAGAAGCTCTTAATGATGCCACCATGGAGGGCAGTGGATGGACAGTTAAGAAGGCCCTGAGAACTAGCTCAGAGAAACAGGGAAATAAAATCACCCTAAGCAAAGAAACTGGGGAGGCTGGAGGACCCAGAACGCTGGCTTGGCAGTTTCTTACTCTAGGGGTTCTTTTCTGTGATTTGAGCAGCAAAAACATTAAAACCTTGGGCTATGTGCTGAACAATGTTATTGTGAAAGTCAAAGTGGCCAGTCCAAAAGTTTTGTTTGCTAAATGGAAAAGTACTAAAGTGGCATTCAGAGATATTTTGTATTCTGGCTAGAATTTAATCTTGGTGATTTTACAATCTCAATTATTTATAATTGTTCCTGTAATGTTCTGTTTGCTTTGAAATGGATATAAAGACCAGAACCAACATGTGTAATTTCATCACAGGCAGCTGCAGCATGAGCTCTCCTGTGAGCCCACCTCCTAGCACTGGGACCTGGGATGGAGGGGGCGCCAGAGGGCTACCAGGCACTTCTGAGGCTGCATGTGCTCTCTCTTTAACGTCACTGCTTTTTTTTCAGTAAAGACAGCAAGAGTCCCAAGTCAGCACATGCAAACATGGGAGTGGTGTTTTTCCTCTGTATTTTAACAACTGGTATATAATCTAGGTATACAGTGTGTTTAATTCAAACTCCATTTACTAGTTAAGTAGTATGGATAAGGGAACTGTAATGATAAACCCACAGATGATGTAGATGATGATTTTAACATCTTGTAAACGGAATAATGCTGATAAGCATATGCGAGTATACAGCCTCCTGGAGCAATGGGCAGGACACTCAGTGCTCAATAGATTCACACCTTGTCACATTAAAAGAAACTGAGGCCCACAGCAAGGAACTGACTCAACGTGCCTAAAGTCCCCATTTGCTAAGTGATTGACTCTAAATTCAAGGCCATGATTCATGACTCCTAATCCAATGGTCCGTTCACTGTACAGTTCTCACGTGAGAATGAAGAGGCATTAAACACACACACACACACACACACACACACACACACACACACGCCCCTACAACTCTTGGTATAGAATCTAAGCTGTGTCTGGCTGGTAGCTACCAAATGGGGACCAGCTGACTTCTAGACTTAGAAGAGAATGTGTGAACGTGTACGTGTGCATGTGTGTGTATTTAATCTACTCTGTGATTTGAGCAGAAAAACATTCAAAGCTTAGGCTACATGTGGGACAATGTTACAATTCATAGATTTTATTTTTCTAGAGATACTCTTCATAAAGGCTCAGTTACTAGCAATCAATGGGATGCTGAAAGTTTCTTTATAACTTGGGTCTTGGAATCTGAAATTCTGGTTTCTACACTGACTAAAAGTATGACCTTGGTTGGGCAAATTACTTAACCTCTCCAAGTCTCAGTCTTCTCACCTTCAATCTGGGAGAATAATGTCTGCCATATGTTCGTCATAAGTTTTTCCGGGAATCAAATATTTATGAAAGTGCTTTGTAAGCGGTAAAGTACGTACAGATGCAAGGTATTACTTCTAGTATTAGTGTATAAGAGCATGCAGACTTGATATGGAGGCATGCTGGATCTTCATAAAAATGTGAAGTAGGCTAAGTGGTCTTTGGCCCACCATTACCTAACCCCTTTTCTGGTGGCCCTCCTGTCCTCCAGAACTGCCTGGCAGGTGACCGAGGACGCATTTCTGGGCCCCACCCAGATGATAGCCTGAGGTCAGGCTGCCTGCGCATCTGGATAACTCTAGCCTCACCTGTGAAAGGCTGGATCCTCAACTGTGGTTGCTGTACCTTTCTCTCCTCCACAAGCTGGGTAGGTAACAGGTAACTAGACTAGGACAGAGGAAACAGTGATCTCTGGGAAGCAAGGGATAGTAGGAAAAAAAAGAGAAGTTACATGAGAATATGCTTTGATCTATAAAAGGAAAGACCGGAGCATGAACCAAGTGGCCCGCTGTGTTCACATCACCGGAGTGGGGAGGATGCTTACTGCAAGCACTGGGCTTTATCTGTGACACCCCGAGGAAACGTCACCCAATGGATTTTGGCTCAGAATTTTTTCTGACAGCTTTGAGTCCATTAAAAATACATTCAGTGCCAATGAGAATCTGCCATGGGGTGTTGTTTTGCCATGAGGAAAATTTGTTACATCATTTGAAGGTTCTCCACAAAATCATTTCAGTAACGTATTTTCCACTTATTGCTAAGTAGAACACTACACACTTTGAGAGAAATCACTTATACAAACACATATACACAGACACACATGCTCTTACTGTTCTTTTATCTTTTTTTAGTTTTGTATCTTGATGAGAAAGTTATATCTGAAAAAGTCAGTGCGGTTCTCTCTCTCTTTCTCTGTTCTTCTTAAGGTAAATCACAGAACTATTATTATAATACCAAGAAGAAGCCATGGTCATAGAGTGGCTAGTTTTTATTTTATTTTTATTTTTGACTAAATGGTGCTGAGATCAGGATATTAACCAAATTTTAATTTAAAGAGAGAGGAAAATTGGGATTTACTGAGACTTACTACACCTGCTTGGCATCATATTTTATTTAATTCCATTCTTAGAACAATTCTGTAGGGGAGTATTTCTATATGCATTTAACAGCTAAGGCTCAGAGAAGTCAGATAATTCTGCAAAGACCACAAAGCTAACAAGGATCAGAAATGAGTTTCTGATTGAGAAGATGCTCTCCCCACTGGTCAATGGTAAAAAAGCAACAAACAAAAAGAAACTATTTGGATTTTTAAGTCTGTTATTTGCTGGGGGTGGAAGGGGGAAGTGGGTGGGAAAACAGATGAATCAAAATTAGACAAGAATTCATCGTTGCTGAAGCTGGGTGATGGGTTTTATTATACAATTCTGCCTGCTTTGGCTGCTGCTGCTGATTTTTTTTTCTTTCTTTTTAAAAAAATAAAAGTGGAGTCGTATTACATTGGTTGTATTATTTTCAGATGTACAATATAATGATTCAACACTTTTATACCTTACAGTGTGATCACCCCACTAATTCTAGTAATCACCTGTCACCGTGCAAACTTATCACGGTATTATGGACTAAATTCCCCTTCACTGCTGCCGCCCCTTCCCTCCCTCCCGCTCTGGTTACCATCCCTTTGGTCTATTTCTGTGAGACTGCTTTTGTTTTCTTTGTTCATTTGCTTTTTTGTTTTTAGATTCTGCCTGCTTCTGTATGTTTGAAAATTTTCAAGCTCAGAGGTCAAACAAAACAAAAGAGCTGCTTACAGGACATAGACAACATAGAAAATATTACATATAAATAATCTTGTTTATAGAAAAGATGATGGAGTTTTATAAAAAGGACAAAGAACTAATCTTCAATTCCTAGAGATGTTTATCCAAATGCACCTGGCTAGTGATTACACATGAAATGCAGCCCCTGCTTCTCAGAATGGAAACTGGTCCACTACCTAGAGTTAATCTAGGACAATGGGCTGCTTCCGAGATTCCAGTTACTATAATCCCCGTATTATTTCTGCTAACTAGATTGGAGATTTAGATTGAGGGATATCAGAAATGCTACTCATACTATATGAACTCTATTTGTCAGGTTTTCTAACATTATCAAGAAGTAGAAGATAGGAGAAAGAATCACTTCAGAAAAAGTGTTGCTTTGCTTAAAAGGTTAACTTGAAGGCAGTGATAAAAACTTTTATAGAAAGAATGGCAAGTATGTAAAATTACCTCCACTGCTGTGAGCCATTGTTAGGGCTTCCAAAGAAGTTGCTGGAGTTACTTCTAGCTGGCAGACCATTACTTTGGCTCTGCTAATGGCATTGGCTGCTTCCCTCAGGTCTTCAGTATTCAGAAGTAAATTTGCTCCAGCCACTATAACGATGATATTCTGGCCTATAAAGAATTTCTACATATTTATATGGAAACAAAGTCAACTCAAACAATGATATTCTGCAATGTTACAATCACTCTTACAAAGTCATTATACAAAATGTGTTGTAAATATTAATTTTAACATTTCTAGGGCATTCAGGTTAAATTTTACATTCCTAATGTTATCTTTTTACAATATCTCTGTAAGATTCATATTACTTTAATCATTTTGAGCAAAATCTAAAAATGATTTCCCTTATCAGTATGCTTATATACAAAGAATATTAGCTGAGAAATGATACATAACATACTTTAAAATTTTCTTTTATGGGTAATGGCTGGTACAATGTATGTGGTAAAATTCTTAATCCTAAATGACAGATGTCATAATGATGAGTATAAACAGGAATAAACTTGCTCAATGCTAAAAACTAATGCTCTATGGTATGCAGTGAGTTCAAGGTGTACCCTAGGGTATTCTGAAATGTGATTTTGTAAATTAAAACACATTTTATAATATTTAACAGATGGAAAATTGTACTAAATAACGTAAAGCAGAGAGAAGAATATTTGGCTTAGACTGTACCAGATCAAACAGAAGCAGGACTAAGGAATCTTATACTCTCATCTCTTGGACCCACTCCCAACGATGCCACCTAAATGTGGGAGGTGTGGTGGTACATTTCACGTCAGGTGAACTCTCAAGAGCCGTGCTATCCAACGTGATAGGCATGAACAAAAGCCACATATGGCAATTGAGCACTTGAAATGTATCTAGTCTAATTTAAGATGTTCTTTAACTGTACAATACATAGCATAGCAAATTTCAAGGACTGAGTACAAAGAAAAAAGGTAAAATATCATTCATTTTTAAGAATGTTTTGATCACATGTTGAAAGGATAGTATTTTGGACATATCCAAGTAAGTGAATATATTAAGATGAATTTTGACCTTCTTTTTAAAATGTGGCTGGTGGAAAAGTTAGAGTTATGTACGTGGCTTGGATTATGTTTCTATTGGACAGCACTGATCTGGAGGGATGAGTTACAGCAGTCGTTTTCTGTGCCCCAGGCTGCTAGTGCGGTTCTTGTATAGACATGACCTAAAATTACCTCTGAACACAGAACACATGCTAGCCTATCATCTTACCACAGATGTGTTTGTTGGCCACAGGGAGGACTTAATAAAGTGGGGATGGTTCAGCATAAACCCGACCTCAGTACTGGAAAAATTCTAAGTACCCACACATTGAAAGGCAGCATACCTCCTTCCTTTTCTCCTTCAGTGACCTCATTCTCTCTGCTAGAGTCAGCTCTGTTGCTGACTCCCAGATCGAAGTTTCTGGCCTAGCTTTGGCTAATGAGCAACAAGCCCAAGACACAGCTGTCTGGTGGACAGTACCATGTGGCTAGCTCATTCATGCCTCAACTTCAACTGGTTAAAACTGAACTACTTACTTTACCTTGCTACTTTTTAAAGGAGCTGATTGTCACCTCTCTAGGTATTTGTGTTACCTCTTCTACTACAATCTATCCTCTTGAGGGCATTACCATACACTAAACCACACAAAGTCCACCATAATAGGCATTCAGTACACAATATTAAGTTATAATATATCTTTGCATGAAAATGCAGTATTTTGTACAGAGATAAGGAAGAGACAGAACTCAAAGATATCCCTAGAACACCTAAGAGGTTCAAGGCAGGGAATGAGCTGCTGTTGGCAGTAATAATTACTTAGGAGTAGCTTAAAATAATGAACAGCTGTCTATTGTTAGAATAAAAATTTTTATCTACTGTCTTTAAGTGGAATACATTTTTTGTTGTCATTGCAATTTTGGGATCACTAGACTAGAGCTAGATATACTATATCTTCCGTGAGAAATGCTCTTGGGAAACTGTATAATAAAAATTAAAGACATATTGTGACAAATCCAAATTTAACAAAATGCATGCTGACTGCCCATAATGCACTAGGTTCTATTCTAGGGGCCCCATGAAATGCTTGGTCCTTCTAAATATTAATTCTGATTTTAAAATTCATATGTAGGTGTTTTTATTCTTAAAATAGTTGGCAGAAATCATGACAGGTTTACTTGAGGGTAAAGAGAAGTTACTGTTTTCAAAGATAAACGTTTCAACTTTTGCAAGGCCTTATGATAGACATAGTTGTATATATAGACTTTTGAGATTTGATTGCTGTTTAAAGAGCAGACAAAATTGAACACTGGCGATAAGTTAGAAGTAATCAGTTGCTGCCATTTGCTCAGTAAATATTCTATAAATATGATTCATCAACTTTCTTTTGCACCTATCTATTTACATTTATTTATCTAGTGTAACTGAAATGACAGATGAATACTTAACTACTTTTAGAGACAGATATCAATTCTGCATTCACATGAAGGGTAGTGGGACTTTATAGGATATAAATATTATTTTGAGGCAACTATAATCTATATGTATTGGGTGGACAATTTTGTATTTGAATGATCAACTTGGGAACTATAAATTAAGGGAAACACTTTTATTTAGATTGGAAAAATCACATTTTCGGCCTGGAAGTGGTAGATATGGTAAGAGATCCATTGGATTAAGACAGAAATTGATGCTTCTGCCCTAGTTCTGGAAGTGAAATGTTTTATGAAATGACACTCTGATATGCAATACATATACCTTCTTTATTAACAATTATAGAAGCAGTTCCTGTAGCAGCATCTTCAGTCTGATATGTAAATTCTAAAAGAAAAAAAATTATAGTCACATATATACAGCCTGGCATGGGTAATTTATTTCAACAATTTCAACACACCAATAATTCTCACAAAACTTTTTAACCTTTAACCATCTGGAATGATAAAAAAGATATAAATAATTAGTGCTAATTTATACTTATCACCTATACAATGAGGAAAATATGTCTTTACATTTAGTTGCACCTTTTCTCTGCTTCAGTGACAAACCACCCCACTTCCAATTCCCCCAAATTATTCATAGTTGTATATATATGCATTTTTCAACACCACCATATTTCTTCAGCGAAAGAAATGACAGACTTGAGATGAAAGACTAAAAGGTCAAAGCTATAAAATGAACTTGTTTGGTTTTCTTCATTCTCATAAGCTTTACATCTCATCAAGAATTATGGCCTGGCATGTAAAGGGAAATGCTGATCAGCCAGCCTTTGGCAAAGACCTGCATCTTAGTCCTGACTTTAGCTCCACCTGCCTGTGTGCTATTCAGAACCTCTCTGGCCTTAGGTTTTCTCTTTTGTGAAATGATGGTATCAGCCCCAGTGGTTTCTAAGGTCATTTCCAGCTATGATACTCAATGACTTTTCTTAAAATATCTTTTGTGAATATAGCACCTGTTTTCTCTTGTCACTTGATTTTGAAACAGTTCCATGAGATGAAGGTTTGTAACCTCCTATCGTTTTATTCCCATCTGGAGGAATATACACGAAACAATCAACCACAGGCTATTCACACAAGACTAGACAGAGCAGTGCATAAAAATTCTCTGGCCACCAGGGGAGGATCTAATAATTCTATTCTACATTCAACTTTTCTTGTAACCAGATCATAGAAGAAAGTTATAAAAACCAACTTTAAAAAAGATGAAATTTTACCTGTAGAAATATTATTCTGTTTTAAGTTTTCTACATAATCATTGCCAAAAGAATCTTTGCCAACCTGTACCAAAGAAATGATGAACGTTAGATCTTTTACATTTAGTAAAATGCTACAATGTACTTTTTAGAATATTTAGCATTTTAAAAGGGCATATCTGCACAGTACTTTATAAACATTAACTAATTAATCTTCTTAATGTAAGCTGCTAGACTTGATTTTAGCCCAAACTACTGTGACGATGTTCCACTTAAAGTCTGCCTAATATGTGAAGCACTTAGTAACCGTCACAATTCTGTAGTTTCACTCTCATTTTGATCTGTTCGTGTGGAAATTACCACTGACCAGAGCTGTCCACCGTCAACCATATTTATGAAGAATCTAAGTATCTTGTACTTCACTATAATCGACGGCATCTTTGTAATGACGTGACTGGTGTTTTAGAATCTTATCTTCTCCCTGACCCTGATGTGGAGAGCAAAGAGGAGGGAACTTAAAAAGCCCTTGCTAACTTGGTGTAGTGGAATTCTGTTTTTTGCATCCTGGCATCCATTCTGGTAATGATACTTCAGGTTTTCCTTTAGGAGCTCCTTGTTCTTCCATTCGTAGATAACATGATTGGGGTGGCACCACTGTTACAATCAATGAACCTATGTTGTCACATCATTATCAGCCGAACTCCCTGGTTTACATTAGGGTTCACTCTAATGTGGTACATTTTATGGGTTTTGACAAGTGTATCCGCCATTATATTATCACACAACATGGCTTCACTGCCCTAAAAATCACTCTCTGTGCCCTACTCCCTGGCGACTGCTGACCTTTTTACTGTCTCTAAAGTTTTGTCTTTTTCACAATGTTATCTGGTTGGAATCATACAGTATGTAGTCTTTCCACACTGGCCTCTTTTACTTAGCAATGTGCATCTAGGGTTCTTCTGTGTCTTTGTGGCTTGCTGGCTCACTTCTTTTTAGCCTTGAATCATATTCCACCGTATGGATGTCCCAGTTTACCTCTCCATTCACCACTGAAGGACATCTTGGTTGCTTCCAAGTTTTGGAAATTATGAGTAAAGCTGCAGCAAATGTCCTTGGGCAGGTTTTTGTGTGGATGTCCTCCTATTCTTACTTTTAATTTTAATCAGCTGTCAACTCTCAATATTGGATTTCACAAAAACAAACACATTTTCCTAAGGTTCTAAAAATTCAAAGGTTCTGGTAACACTGGGCCCATATTCCTATAAGATAACTCAGCTGGAAATGCCCCAAAGGTCAGCTTTCTGGTTCACCACAGACACACCTGGCCTAATGCAATTTATATGACTTGCTTGGCCCCTGTTAAACCTTTAGGCTTGCCCCTCCTGAATTAGACTTCTATTTTTCTGTCCTGCAGGTGAGCACCACGTCAAAGGATTATGTGACTATCTAGGAGGTCACGGCCACTGCTGGTGTGTTCTGCTTGTCTGCAGAAAATTGTTCCTCTCTGGATAGATCAACAAATAGAAACCCAAAGATTTACTAGAGTCACAATCTTCAATGAGTAAAGATAAAATTTCCTGGTGAGCTTTTGGACTGGCTAGATCAGGAGTTAGAATTTTTTTTTTTTTTTCTGTAAAGGACCAGGTAAGTAATATTTTACACATTGTGGGCCAATTGGTGTCTTTTGCAACAATTCACCTCTGCCATTGTAGAAGCCAAAGAAAATCTGTAAACAAGTAGATGTGGCTGTATTTCAATAAAACTTTATTTACAAAAATACTTAGTAGGCAAGACCTGCCCCATGGGCCAAATTTGCTGACCCCTGATTTAAATGTCACTTCTGATGCCATTTTCTGCAAAGAACATTTTTCCCTGTGCTCCTTCTCTGGCTGAAATGTTGTTTAGGAATAATCTCAAACAATATATAATATGCGGAATATAAAACTGAAAGCAACAAAGAAAAAACAAATGAACAAACAAATAACCCATGGACACAATCAGTAGTTAAATGTTTATTTGGGAACAAGTGGGGAAGAGAGTGGAGAAGGTGGAAGGGTGGGAGAGGAGGGAGGGAGAGCTAAATATAAGGTGATGGAAAGAGAAGTCACATTAGGTGGTGAACTTATTACACAACAAGTTGACAATGCACTGTAGAATTGTATGCCTGAGGCCTATGTAATCCTTGCTAACAGATGTCCCCCCAATAAGTCTAACAATAAAAATAAATTAAAAAAACAACAATATATAATAATTTTTCATTAGCAGAATTTCTGTCTCTACAAAGAAGAGTGTCTACTACAAAGCACTGTTGTGAGCAAAGTTCCCTGGAAGGAGGTCATCTACCAAAGGCTTCTTTCAGGTAAGGCTGGCCATGTATCTACTAGGTAAGTGCCTAAGTATCATATTTCTTAGGTCAAAGAGTCATACCAGAAATAAATTCTTGGTTCTCTCATCTTCTTTCACATTATTTAACCCTCTCCTATGAGCAAAAGGTGTTACATAGTTGGGGAAGTATCATTATAAGGATGTTGTGGGGCTTAAGAAGAGGCCATCCCTAGGCATGTGGTGTCTGATACAAGTCAGAGCAAAGAAACTTCTCTCCCCTTTCCTGTCAGTTTTACAGGGGCAAAATCTGTTAAGGCACGTCTCAAGGGCAGGTGATAAATGGCGGTGGTGGTACAGGAAGTGGTGCAGGGATTAGGAAGAATTGTTGGAGGGAAGGAGGAAACAAAAATAAAAACAAAAACAAGCAAACAAAAATGACCTTGCAGCTTTGCCCTCAAGAACCTAATGATATTGGAGGGAAATAAGACAAACAGAGGCAACTCCAATGCCAGTGGAGCATCACGAGCGTCAGAGGCATGCGTGGGAAGGGGTTTCGTGCTCAGGGTCACGCCTCGGGCAGGTTGGCTGCATTTGCACCTTGGAGGCTGCAGCGGCTGCTCGTCTTCTTCCTGCACAGTGCATCACCTGATGGGCTTTGCCCCTCGGTGAGGGTGATGGTTCCAAGTTTATTCTAATAGTGATTTCCTGGCAAGTCTGTTGGCTGGCCTTCAAAGTCTATTAAGTAAGAAGTGGAACAAAATACTTCGCTTTTACCTTCTTTGATGTTCCCGTGTTAAAAATAAAAATCTGGTACCTACAAAATGATGGAAAAGTAACAACACTGCTGGGGTTTAAGAGAAGTCAACTCCAGCTTCATTCACTTTACGTCTAGGTTGTGGAGATACGTGACAAGGCACAAGAAGTGGTACAAAGCCTAAGAACAGGAAGACAAGAGTTCTACTTGTGTCATGGGAGCCTCTTCACACTAGCTGTGTGACTTTAGACAAGCCACGTAACTCTCTTGAGGCCTCAGTGCCCTTAGCTGGAAAGCCACAGCAAGTTTGCTATGAGAATAACATACAATAATATGCATGAAAACCTGTTTAAAACTGTAAGGCATTTAGTGAGACTGGTGCTATCACCATTATTATCAAGCTGCTTCTCTTAGGGGAAGGAGCAGGGCTACTGCTGTTTGGATTCAATCTTATCAACTACTCTTGTGTCCATCTGGTTCTACCCAGCGCGCCAATCCTTCCCGTTGCTTTCCTATTTTCAAACAGAAGCATATTCGATCATGGAAGCAAGCACGTGAGTATGTTAAGTTATTTAAAAAATGAGATCGTATGCATTACTACTGCTCTAATAAAAACATGACATCTCCATGAATGGTTTGCTGTAAGTATCCTGTCACTTCCATGAGAATCAGATGAACAAGTTGGAGGGTATCTCTTGCCTTGGGAATAATGTTTAAGTTTTAAGTAGATTAAATCACACAGCAAAATGTGGACAAAAGGCAACAGAAATCTAAGTCCTATTTAAATTGATCCTCTTTTTCTTTCTGCAGTATGGTGTTGCACCGATGACACCTACAATGCCATCTTCCCTATTTCTTCACCCTCAAAACCTCTTACACGTTCATTTATTCTTCTGGATTTATTTTTTTAAAAGGTTGAGAGAGGCGCACACCTTTCAGTCCCCTTTGCTTACATCTGACTCCTTAAGTTTCAGCCTCTTCCCCAGGAATTGGAAATAGACAATCAGAAGTCACAGAGTAGACTCCAAGCAAAGGTGTCATTCATTGGCCTGCCAATGAGAGCCGAGCGGAAGTATCTCAAAAATCACAGCAAATGATACAGATGAAAGGACCTTCCAATAATAAGGATTGTTATAAAGCAACCTTCACAGGTATCTCTGGAGGCACCTGTATTTTTGTGGCCACACATTGGCTATCAAGTTGATATGAAAACTTGAACTGTAAGTATCTTGGCCATGACGCAAAATGGTGCATACGGGAGTCAGGAAACCTGGAGTCTGATTTCAGTCCTGCAGTTATCAAGCTCATTAAAATTCTTGACTGCATTTTGCTGCAAATTGTTCCATCTGAGCCAGGCTGTAGGGTGGGACTGCTGTGAGTTATCTCTGGCAGGCAGGACACCAGTAGTTCTGAACCTTGGCTGCTCACTAGTAGCTCCTAAGGCCCTGGTTACACCCCAGACCAATTCAATCAGACCCTCTGTAGGTGGGGCCATAGGAAGCTCCCCAGGTGATTACAATATGAGGCCTCCAGCTGAGGAACACTGGTTGCAGGATAAAAGCAAGAAAAGTGTCCGTAAAACTTCACCTGGGTGGAAGTAATGCAGAGAGAGAGAGCACAGTTCTGCCTGGTACTGGGTAGGGAAGTCAACTGAGTGGGAAACACAGAGAAGCGTGACCTGCAGAATCTGTTGGGGGCGAGGGGCCCATCGGGGTCCAACACTGGGATCAAGGTATTGGAAAGCCTGAAAGATTTCTTTGGCTTGGGTTTGCTGACTCCCAGTCTCACTTTGAGGTGCAGCGGGCTTGCGTCCCTTTGCTTCTTTCTTTCTAACACTCATATTTGGCAAAAATAGCTGGATTCCTGTTTTCAGGGTGGTCAGCAGAGGCACTATTAATTTGGTATTATCATTTGTCTGTGTTAAAACACTCTGTGAGTATAATATATTCATGTTTATTTCCTTGCCTTTGCTTATGAGGACTTAGGAGTCCTTTCCTCTCTTGTTCACTTAATCAAACCATACCTGTTTTTCAAGCATCACCTTTAAGGCCTACTTTCCCTAGTCTAGCTTTTGTTAATCTTATTTCCTGATATAGTATTCCTAATGGATGCTGTATAATTAAACATTCAATTGAATACCATATTATATTGTTTGCCTAAATGATCTTCCTTAAAGTCTAGTCTTCCTAAAATCTTATTGGAGACTCCAGCTTAGCATACCTTTATCCTTCCTTAAGCCTTCTGGTGCTCTGTAAGTATTTGACCATCTTTGTTGCCCGTTTGTTTACCTTCCTTGGCTCTATTTGTCATTCTTAAATGGACATGACTATAAGCACCCATACTCTTCCAGCTGTGGCTGCAGAGAAGTTTCTAATACATTGTCCTCAGAATGGCACTCTTTTGGTTGCAGCAGTGAAGAACTTTTGGGCAGAAAGGTTCTGGGAAAATCACATGGTTTGAGGTAGCCTGTCTGTGCACCCCTCCTACATGCAAGATGCCAGGTCATCAGCAACTGTGGACAACCACCCACACTTAAGCTAAGGCAACTCACAGAACCCCAGATGCCCTTAAGTAAATCCTGGGTTCAGCTCTACCCTGAATATTTTAGAGCAGCACTGTTGAATAGAACTCTCTATAATGATGAAATGTTCCATGTCTGTGCTGCCTAATAGAGACACTTGAAATGCAGCCAGTGTGATTGAGGAACTCAATTGTTTTTTTTTTTGGGGGGGGGGCAGTGGGTAGTTCCCTGGCTGGGGATTGAACCTGGGCCACGGTGTTGAGAGCGCCGAAGCCTAGCCACTGCATCACCAGGGAACCCCCTGATTGAGGAACTCAATTTTAAATTTTATTTTAATGACATTTAAATCTAAATAGCCCCAGGGGGCTAGTGGCTACTGTACGGGACAGTGCAGCTGTATGGATGTGAATTAGGATCATGGAAAACAAAAGGGTGGGATTTATCAGGAGCAAGAGCAGTTCCTCCAGCCAAGGGTGCTGAGGGGCTTCCTTCACTCTCACCCCTGGCAAGGCTCTCTGCAGAGGAAAAGTCAGTCCAGAACAAGAACCTAACGCCAAGGAGAGTAAGTAGCATCAGTCAACACTGTCATAATGAACATCTATTACAAACTAGTTGAGGAATGGGCTGCTTGGAATGCTCGAATGTCAGAAAACATCTAGCAATTCCACCCATCAACATATATTTGAGGTAAATAAAACATAAGAAGACCAAGATTATCTTACCCAAGGTCACATGAAATTGAATATTCTGCTAAAAATGTTATACGTATTAAAACAGATTACTGATTTTCAAAATTAGACTATGTGAAAATATAATTAACACTAAAACTAAGCTGAATCTGATTTAATCTTTGTGATTTAAGCATTTTGTGACTTCTTAGTGCCTGAGGGGCAAAATGAACAGTAGGTTTAGGAGACTCAGCTGCACTTGTGGTCATGAAACAAAATCCAGCAGTTGCTTTTTTGAATAAATCCCTTATATTAACTTTTTAACTTGTCATTTGTGGCTTTATCATAAAAGATGAAAGAAAAATACATGAAATTCCAGTAGTTTAAGCTTTCTGGTTGTTGAATCCTAGATAAATGAGTGTTTACCTTAATAATGGCCTTTAACATACAAAGTTAATGTTACAATTACCATGATTAGGCCTGCTTATCTGAGAGTGGTGGTGGTTCGTAATCCAATTATTTCTTCCATTCTTCCTCATGAGGCATATTGTATTTATTTGGTTAGGGACATAGGCTTCCCTGTGTTTGGACATATGGCCAGGCATTCCAGTCAACATAGCCTACTGGTTTTTAGCCAGTGATCTTTCAACAGAGTTCAGGAAAGGCCAGATTTCACTTCATTATATATTACTTGGAAAGGCCTGGTGACTAATTTTTGATCTTTGAAAATTAAAATCTCAAGTGCATGATTAGTTGATTGTCCTAGGATAATTTAACATAGAAAGTATTCTTTTTTTTTTTTTTTTTAATTCATTTTTATTGTTAGACTTATTGGGGTGACATCTGTTAGCAAGGATTACATAGGTTTCAGGCATACAATTCTACATTCTTTAGGTTAGGATGATGGATACTTTAATACACTGCTTTTCAAGCTATCTGTGATTCAGCCTCAGTTTTTATTTCCCTTCCTTCCTTCCTTCCTTTCCTTCTTTCTTTCTTTATTTCATTTATTGGGGTGACACTGGTTAGTAAAATCATATTAACTAACATGATTAATATGGTTTCAGGTGTACAGTTCTATAATACATCGTCTATGTGCTGCATTGTGTGCTCACCACTCAGAGTCCGTTCTCCTTCCCCTCCCTCCTCTACCCTGCTCCCCACCTTACCCTCTGCTAACCACTAAACTATTGTCTGTGTCCATGAGTTTTTGTTTCTTTCTTTGTCTTGTTCCTTTGTTGCTTTCAGTTTTATACCCATATATGAATGAAGTCATGGTTCTTGATTTTTTTCTGACTTATTTTGCTTAGCATGAATGATCTCAAGATCCATCTACGTTGTTACAAATGGCAGTATTTCATCTTTTCTTATGACCGAGTAATATTTTATTGTGCATATGTACCACATCTTCTTTATCTAATCATCTATCAAAGGACACTTTGGTTGTTCCCATGTCTCAGCCCTGTGAATAATGCTGCATTGAACATCAGGATACATATATCTTTGTGGAAAAAAGTTATCAGACTTTTGGGGAGATACCCAGAAAAGGAACTGCTGGGTCATGTGGTAACTCTATTCTTAATTTTTTGAGGAACATCCATCTGCTTGCCATAGTGGCTGTACCAATTTACATTCCCACCAGCAGTATATGAGGGCAGACTAATAATTTTATAAAGTATAATAATGAAATGAAAACAATTATACAAAATATAAGGCCTAATTTATTACTATTATGCTCAACAGCTATAAAATGACTCTATCAAATTGCTGCAAATATCTCTGTTTACTCTAAATTTCTGTATTGTCCAGACCAGTGACAATTTGCAGCCTGGCCTGAGGACCAGTCTTTGAGCAGCACGTTCTAACATGCTGACTCTGTCACAACACTTCACATCTGACCATTTTGAAAGGAAAACAGATGGCTACTTGTATTACAGAGTTTAGATGGTCATACATTTGAAGGAAGCAAGACCAGGTAATTTCTTGAAGGTCCTCCCAGTTTGCTGATCTCCGATCTGGGTCATATGGGTCCAGGTCTCCTTGTGGTTTCCTTCCACCTGCACAGAAAGCAGGGGCTCTGGACTCATACTGGGCTACTGCATCTTAGGCTCTCCTCTCTTATCATTGGGCTCCAATCGGTGAAGTCTTGTGAAAGGTGTCGTAACAGGCTCTTTGCCTGCCAAGAAGACTTTTAATTTCTGTGATATCTGTCTAGATATTTAATCTCAAAATATCACCTCCAACTGTCCTTGGACTCTAGCCTTGGCCAATGACTCAGTTCACCACTGACTATACAACTCTTTAACTACCTGAAATGTTTCATTACATATTTCACTGTATGCATATTGGACTTTCTTAATAGTCCTTGCCACAATATCTTGACAAATATTTTTCCTTAGCTCAATATAAGATGTTTTGCATGTGCCATCAAACAGTCTTACTTCACTAGAGCTTAAATTTTAAGTTGTTGTAGGGCAGTCGTAGAGGTTAATGTTGCTAAGAAAACCATATTTTCTATCTATTTTTCTTTTGTTCCATCTGTTCATTTTTATCTTGAGTAATTTAATGATTTGAGTTTGTCATCTTTTACAAACTGCCATAATGCAGTTTGGCTGATTTGCTTAATAAAAATATATTTCACGATGGAAAGAAATATGATTAATGGGTAATAACTTCCACTATAAAAGAGATTTTATTTTTCTTGTCAAGAAGTCTAAGAATATTATGCAATTTGTTTAAGCTTAAATAAAGTCATGTGTAAAGGTCCCAGATTATCGAAGCAAAGTAACCCTGTAGAGGTTTTAGCTCAAGCTATGTTTTCTTATCCTCTCTGTCCAGACATGCAGGGTAAATTCCACTGTGGGCTAAACACTAGATGACTAAATTGGGGGCACAGTAGATATAAAGAACTTTCAACATTGTGCAGGTGCTAACAACGTAAACCACCACAGACATACCAGAATAAACCAAATAGCACTTTTGATTTAAACAACCTCTTAACTGGAACATTTCTCTAAATACAGACAGCCCTGTGCCTTCTACCTCTCATATCCACTCCTATGGTTTCATGATTTCATTCAGTTCAGTTCCACAATTCAAATATTTCTATTTTGCATTTCTCTCTTTGCCTCAAATTCAACAGACCTAAAACAAAACCAATCTCAAAATCTTGCACGTTGGATGGGATCCCAGGGGACATCCAATTTCACCTTTAATGGCTACATGAATAGCTTTTATAAAGCTTCTCAGGGGGCATTTTCTAATCTCCCCTTTAACAGCTCCAGCTCTAGGGAACGCTCTTCTCCTCAGGGCAGTCATTCTTGGCACCCCAGCTTTCAACACCAGCTCGCTGTCCAGGTTTTCCCGGGCAGAAAATGATAATCTTCTTCCCAGTCCCCAAGTCCCCTTAAGTCAGCACCATCTAATTACTCTCCAAACCCTTCATTTCTAATCAAGTATACGATGGGTCAAACCTAACATTTTTAATCAGCTCCCTCTCCCTCTCCAAGCCCCACAATTCCTAGTGCATAATAGGTCATCAGTAATTAATTGCGGATTAATTGATGGATGTTTTAAATCTATCGACAGCTCAACCTTAGCAAATGAGGGTTTCTTACTCTAAATCTTGCGCTTCATGTGATGTTTTTGACCAAATAGTCAGATGAGAATTATATCATGTTAATCATAAATTAGAAATAAAGCTACAGTTCATTAGTAGATGAAGAGATAATTGTATAGCTTATGCATCATTTAAAGACTCCTGCAGAGAGAAGAGTGCTATATGCAATGGGAAGTGATATTTCAGAGAAATTTTGGTAAAATCTACCCAGTTTACAGCAGAGAGCGCATTCTTTTAAATTTCTTGTATTTTTCTTATTTTCTACTGTGCAGACCTAGTCCAAGCCTTCCTAAAATAACCTTTCCTGTTATACCAGTAAGGGTAGCATCTTAAAATTTCATTAAAGATGCAAAAGTTAAACCTTTAGCAGCCAACTTTGATTATTTTCAACTAATTTCAGCAGAATGGAAATAGGCTTACATGTCATTTCTTTACATACCTGAAAACAGAACTGTGCCTAAAGATCAGTTATGTGTAATTCATTAAGGCTAAGTTTCCTTTCTGATACAGTATTAGAAGAAAATAATTTAGAGATGAGTAAATAACCACTTGGTCTAATAACTTGGTTCTTAGACCAAATTTCCCAAAGCTGTGTTGCTGCAGTGAAACCTCTAAAAGCAGGATGACCTGTGCTGCTGTTTGCAAGCTGGACCAGAGAAACTCATCGGGGTAGGCTAAGTTGCCTCACTTCTTACCTTCTAGGGATAAACTCATTCAGTTCAGCAAAGGTAATGTGAAGTTATTTGAGGGTGGCTACTTCCCAGAGGATTCAATGAGGCACTAACGTAAAGGACAGGGAAGATTAGGCTCTCTTATTTAAATCCTTAAAAGCAACAAACTTCTGAAAGAACAGGTATTCAAGCAAGTACACGTCCATGTGTGCTTATAGCGGCACTGTTTACAATAGCCAAAAGGTGGCAACAGCCCAACTGTCCATCAGCAGATAAATGGATAAACAAATTGTGGCATAGACAATGGAGTATCAGCCACAAAAGGAGTGAAGTACTGATACCTGCTATAAGGCAGATGAACCTTGAAAGTGAATGCAGCCAGATGCAAAATGTCACATATGATATGATTCCATTTATAGAAAAAACTCCAGAACAGATAAATCCATAGAGACAGGATACAGATTGGTGGTTGCCAGGGGCTCAGGGGAGGGAGAAATGGGGAGAAATTGCTTAATGGTAAGGAGTTTTATTTTGGAATGATGGAAACACTCTGGAACTAGGTAGAAATCGTGGTTGTACAATATTGTGAATGTGCTAAATGCCACTGAATTGTTCACATTAAAATAGTTAAACAACAACCACAATGAACTCCATCTTAAAATCAGATTCTCACCTCTAGAATCCTCTCTGCTTTATACTTACCTTGCACACCATGCATGTCTTTGCTCCAAGCCTAGCAGCTTGGACACACTGGTTGGCACCTTTCCCTCCAAAGCCAATAAAAAACTTATGTCCATGGATGGTTTCTCCAGTTTTCGGCAAACGGGAAGTAAGACTATCATAATTTAAAAAGAGAAAGAAAAAAATAAGCACATTGGTAACTGCAATCTATTTAAGGTCTTCAGAATAGAGAGGGAAGGTTAGCTGGCGGAGCTCTAGCCTTAGCAATCACACTGCACGCAGATGCAGGCAAGAGTATCTTTCCTTGAAGATAACAGTCAGCGGTTTGCATCACTTTTGAGAATACAGCTGCTTGACCGAATGCCTCCCCCCACCCACTGCCCACAGCTGCACGACTGTAGCTCTACTTCAGACGACAGTTCCTAGTGTCTGACTGCATCAGGGTTGTTCATGGGTGCCTCTGTTTTCCATCTTGGGGCCTTCTCAGAGGGAAGTCACTTCATAGTCCCCCTTCCCAGTGCCCACAGTGGGACTTAATAAATGGGACCAAGTTAATGTGTGTTTCTGTCCAGGCCTGTCTGGTCACTTTGATAAGAAGCAGGAAGGAGACCAGGAGTCTGGTAAGCATGTTCAGGACTAAGGAGAAGAGAGAAGCTGCAATTCCAGGCACTAAAGGATCTTATTTGTTTCCTTAAGGTGAAGTGGGAGTGGAGTATTTAGATGACAAGATCAGGTTTTCATCCTAGTACTTCCTGCATGTTACCATTTTGTACACTAACTCAAAAAGGGCATCTATTTAAAAAAAAAAAATGGATTGTAAAGAGCTAAGTTTAGTTTAAAATTTTTACTATAGAAAACTCCAAACATATATTAATAAAACTACAGCAAATAGTATACTGATTTCCCCTCTACCCATGCACCCATCACTCAGATTCAACTACTGTCAATCTTGTTTCAGGCTAGACTGTCATCATCATCTCTAAGAGCTAAGGATTTTTACTGACATGTTACTACTGACATGCTACTGCCCAATAAGGATCATATTAAATGAGGCAAAAAGCAAAAGTAAGAGGTTTGTTCTCATATATGATTTTCATAACATTAAAGGTGTGAGGAAAGAAAATCTTTGAAAGATAGAAGACTTTAAAGCTGAAAAGGAGTTCTGGCTATAAGGGCAGGTGACCATGGACTCAGTGGCAGGAGGACAGGTTGACTAGCCACAAAGAAGTCAGCCAAGGGCCAGATGGAGCAGATGAAGTGATGGCAGGTATGACCAAAAAGATTAATTAGCTTTAGACAGCAAAGAAAGACCAAGAGAGAAGTTGACAATAGTAAGTAGACTGACAACCTATTCTGTTTTAGCAGATTAGAAATTTATATTCATTTCCCATGTAGGTTGTGATCTATCTAAAACCAGCATCTTATATTAGAGATTAGAGTAAAAGAACAATGCCAATTCCTACAAGTCACTAACAGCCTGGTCGCAATGGAATGACATATGACTAACACGAACATATGCTCGTGCCAAAAAAAAAAAAACAACCAAGCTTGACCTGTGAACTTCCTTAATATAGTTCTAAAAGTCTCAATAAATTGAGTGAAACTACTCTATTCCCTAGCACTGCACTGTCAAATATGGTGATTTGAGATTCAAGAGACTCATCAATAATTTGAAAACATCCCACTCCACTCCTCCCCTTTTCAATTCTATTTTTAATCTTGGATTCTAAATGCATTTATAGTACTGATGAAAAAAATATACATCTACAAGGTTCACTTCTGAAAAAGGTACTCAATCAAGAGAAAAATGGTTTTAATGTAATGTTATTATCCTGTCATTTAATTTAGCAATGACAAGTGATGATGAGATTTTGATTTGCATCAGAAATCTTAAACATTTTAGGGTTCTGTTATGAACAGGCAATGATGAGTAATCTGTGTGATTGAGTAACTATGTGAATTCTTGGCTTATTGATGCTGCTAAAAACAATGTTCATAACAATCTTAAAAAGAAAAAATATCCAATGTGGCTAAAAACAGGCCAAATAATTTAATTAGCAAGACTGTCACTAAAGAAACGTATGCCTTCCACTATATTTATACTTAGATCTGGGTCACAACCCACTGGTTTGAATCAAGTGTATTTTTTATTATCAACTGTCGGAAATCATGAAAAATATATCAGCAGATTATTATTGGGTTGTATATGTATGTGGGGGAGGAGTGAAATTGGGTACAGCGTGTTTGATGTGGGAGCAGATGGCCGGGATTTAAACAACTTATATTAACACAAGCACCGTACTAATTTAGCCATCACTGGAATTCCTCACTCCTTTGGAATTCTACTAGTTTCTTTTCTTTTCCTTCTGCATTTTTGCCCTACGTTTATCTCTTTCTTCCCTTAGTTGTAGACTTTCCTTGCACGAGGACGGGGACCAAGTCTGTTGTGTTCCCCATTTTATCTACAGTGCCTGTCACTTAGCATTGGTGTTAACATAATTTGCGGACTGAACAGATCTTTGTAAGACTCTCCTTGTCTTTGAAGGGTAGAAGAATATGCCACCCTGAAATGATTGTAGGAGTTCAGGACATGCCACCCAAAATATGCCACTTTGGTATGTAAGTTTGAGACCTGTAGGTACTTGAAATGCAGGGACAGGCTTTCTCTGAACTCCACCTAAAGACCAATCCTCCAAAAGGAACTCAGTTGCATAAATTCCCTCCCCAGGAGTTTCTTCAAGCAGGGAGGATTGGCTCTTGTCACAGGAGAGGAGACTAGAAGTCCACACCACACCCAGACAATGTCACAAGCTGTCATACCTCCCATCTGTTTTCTAAGGGCCCCTTCATCTTTCCTAAAAGTCGTTTACTCTTCCCTAAGAGGTCTACCTTTCCCTTCTCCTTTCCCTATTAAGATGGTATTTAATCCTAAATCTGAAGTCACCTTGGGGAGTTACTCATTTTTTCCTGGGTCTCTCCCATGTGTATGTGAGGGATGTATGTTAATAAACTTCTGTTGTTTTTTCTGGTTAATCTGTTTTTTCACATGGGAGTCTCAGCCAAGAACTCAGGAGGGTAGAGGGAAAATTATTTTTCCTTTCCTGCATCTCTTTTCCACATCCCCCCTGTACAGTCTCCATTCTTACTTCTAAATTGAGGAGGCAGACGTGTTGATGGATGGGAAGGAGGGGGAGATGGGCAGGGATGACTGTTCAATTGTCTAGCAATGACAATTCTATGCTTCCCCAGACAGTGCCAACTGCATTTCCAATATTAGCAGCATTCCTCTCCTTAAGCAACAACTGTGATGAGAACTCATACTACCATCCCTTCATTCCCATATTAACTCAGCAAACATTAAATCACTTTTCCAGTGTACCAACTACAGGGCGACTTTGATGCGGTTAGGTCAGCAGCCCTAGGGGCTCACAGTAGTGTGTCGCTGGTGCCTCCTGGCCTGTTGTGTATCCGCCAGGTCTGCGGGCCAAGCTCCCGGCTGGTCCAGGGGGTCCGGGCATTGCCTCCACGGCAGCTCCCTTGGACCTGCGGACTGGGCCTTGCACCCTGGGCAGGTGACATTGTGAGGCACCTGCCTTACTTCTGCCTGGCCAAGTGGTGTGGGGCTTTGACCATGGCTCCAAGCATCCGCGCATTCCCACAGCTAACTTTCCCGAACAAGTGGTAGATAATCTTCCAGCTCATGTATCCACTGGCATTTATTATGGTCGGGTCAGTGCCTGAAGTGGAGATGCCCCTAAGATGGTGGTGAGCAGAGGATGGAACCCCTATGACAAGAATACAAAGAAGTCCAGGGAGACTTATTATCATGCATACCTTCAAACAGGACTTCTCTGGGGAAATCCTCAATGTGGCCACTGTTGGCCTTCTCAGACCAGAAAAGAAGTTTGATTCTTTAATCACTGATTTTAGCAATTCAAGGTGATCCTGAGGAAGCTAAGGAATGACTAGATTTATCAGAACACTTGAACCTCAGAAAATAATGTTTTCCAGGTTTCTAAGAACAAAATAATGAATGGCCACTGATGAAAAATCATCTTATTTAGTGGTTCACTATTTTCTAGTAGTTTATTGCTCATAACTATGCAGTCTCATTTTGGTTATATTTTAAAAATCAGTTTCCTACAGCTGTGAATTAGTTTAAACAGTAATGTTGTAGTTACCATATTATATTTTAACTGTTCAATTAAACCTATCATGCTACAGTACTAAAAAGAGTCATTTTAAAAATCAAGATTCTTTTTATGTAATATGTTGATTAAAATTTACCCATAGAAAGGTCTTAAGTGTCTTGTAATGGAAATGAAATGTATATAGTTATGGGTAAAAAGGCAAGTCACTAGTTTGAGATGCAAACTATAATTCTCATGGTAAAATACTAGTATATTTGTATTTATATTGTAGTACTACTATACATGTACTACCGAGAAGCCTTATAAAAGTAAGTGTATTCAAGGGAGGTTTGATAGTTTATTATAGACCTAAGGGGGAAAATTAATACTTTTGTATTTTTAATATTTTACTCATGAATGTTATTATAAACATGAAGACCTGGGACATTTTAATTAGTCATTTCCTTTATGAGATCAAATCACTGTATTGTGTCCATTTTTGTCATAGTTCTAATTGGTCTAGCCTCCCTCTCCCTGCCTAGCATTTCTTTTTCTTTTAAAACGTTAAAATGAGTGTTTTTAAAAACCTAGCCATGATGCAAGTAATACATGAGTCAAAAAAAAACCTGTCATAGAACAGTATTAGTATGATCTGATCCATGTTTTTAAGAGGAAAGTGACATATGTATGTGTTCAGATGACACGTAAATGCCTAGAAAATGCAGTATTAAAGAGAAGGGTGGGGAGCAGAAGCTTGTTTTACTTCACATACTTATGGATGGAGGTGTGTGCCACAAGAACGTATTTGTGTGGCATGGGACACCGCTTGTTACCACTCCAGACTTATCTGGCCTCCCTGCACCCTTTGGCCAGCCAGCGGCTCTTCCTGACTCCAGAGGGCTTCCTGCAGGTGCAGCCCAACAGCCGCTCGCCCGCCGCCACTCTCTGCCCACTCCAGCGTTTCTGTCTCTTTGCGGTGGTCCGAGTGACCAGCTGCCCGTGGGGGGGCCGACTCAAACACATCAGGCACCTGTGTATAGGCTCCTCTGTGTATAGGCTCCTCTGTGTATAGGCGCCTGCCACTTCCCTGCTTCACCTTCCCTGTCCCAGAGTCCTGAAGAGAGTATGCACACTGAAGCCTTTGCCTTGTGCTTTCTGTTTAACCCAGACTAAGAGAGTTTATTGCTTATTTATTTATTTTAACAGTAAATGAATTGGGGAGTGGAAGGTGGAGTGGAGAACAACTAGAAAGTTACAAACAGGCAGAAGCACTGCCGAATTCTAAATCCTAATTTACTCTGAATTAGGCTTTGTATCTTTTTTTCTTTAATAAAATCATGAAATTAAGGTCCAGTTTAAGAAAGAACCTGCATGAAGCACCATCCCCTGAAAGCATTACTGTGATTCCCCTCAATTCAAACATGTTTAGCAGGGTGCCAAAGACCAAGTGCTCAAAGAAGCAAAAAAAGGAAGCAGTATTGGTAGAAATACCAGTGGCTACCATTTAAAAAATTAAAATAGTGTAAATTTCTGAATGAGGGAGAAAATCCAAACAGAGACAACCAGTCATAAGAAATATATCTGAATTTAAGGCATATTCATAGCAAAGTCATGACATTTTAAAGTTGGACAGAAGAAAACACCAGCAACTGTTCGTAGGTGGCCCCACAGTCATGGGTCCCGGGAGGCCATGGGGTTAGAGTCTGGAAGAAAGGCCACGGGGTGAGAGCCCGGCTATGCGAGGCAGGCGAGGCAGGCGGCCTGAGCCACTTGCTGATTGTATTGCCTTTGACAGCTTCCCCCTCTTTGAACCAGCTTCTTCTCTTGCAAAACAGGTTTAATAATACTTGTCAACTCCTTAAATGCTTGCGTTTTGTGCTCTGAGTTATTTCACTGACAGGTGTTAGCAGAACAACTTATCAATTGCTTTTAGCTTCTTGACAAGGATGTGCTTGCTACAGATGCTCAGAGGTGATTCACAGCAAAGGAAGGAAGGACCTGGTGAAACAGGGATAGCAGTGTTTAGACCGAAAAGGTCACACTAATATTGGCTCCAGCTCAAAGTCAAGCAATATGTTGCTCTTTGGCTTTGGCATTCCATCCTTTCTTCTGGCTGCAAGTTTCTGACATACTGTATGACTCTATAACAGGGATCGTACTAGTAGTTATAACCCAATTAAAACTCATTATGCTCATTTAATATTCCTACTGCCTGTACTCTTCAACCATATCTGTTCTTCTCAGTATCTGTGTATGTCACACTTAAAGGATGAGAGTAATTTCCAAACCTAGTTAGTGATATCTATTTCTACCTCTGTAAAAAAACAAGCCTCCCGACTGAAACTTCATTCTGTGCTTCCTTACCCTAAATTGGCAGACATTTGAGAGCTGTCTAGAAAGTATCTAGCCATGTAATATGAAAAAGAGATGCAGTTATGGCTGGATTTTTTATGGACAGCCCTCATATATATGATTTATTTAAGAGAATGAAACATAAATTATGCTTTTAACAATTCTTAACTGATTTTGATCTCTAGCTGCTATCTTTTCTTAGCTAACAAAAAGTCTGTGGCTAAAAAGTCATTTTGTCTGATGTAGCTACTTTCAAATTTACAAAATAGGTAACCAGTACTTTTCTAGCCAGAAGTGCCCCGTCTTTCAAGGAGTGTCATATCCTTGACCCTTACTGATCTAAATTTTGCTCATGTGTGAAAAAGTGTGCTGGGTGCCCAGAGAGTCAACGAAGCTGAGTATGTTCTGGTCTTCTCCTACTTTCTGGTCTTCCACTTCACTCACATCTCTGCTAAAACGGCACCTCCTCGGAGAGGCCTTCCCAGCCACCTTACAGGAGATAGCTCCTAACTACTTTAATTTCCTTTTACATTCATTCTGACAAGAAATACTAGGTTTCTGGATCAGAGACAGCCTTTTAATTACTTATGACGGCATTAGTTAGTTCTCTATGTCCCAATCCCCACAGGGTGACACGATGAGAGAAACCGTGAGATAATGAATTTTTGTAGTTGATAGATATAGGACAGCAGACACAGCTGTGGCTCCTCCTGCCCTGCGGTGGGGATGGGGAATAGGACCTTTGCTTTGTAATCTAAACACATCCTCAAGGTCTCCAGGTTTACAACCCCTAACAAGTAAATAAATGTGGCCAAGGGAGAAGTCTCTAAATCTCTGCAGAGGACTCTGACTCCTAGAGTTTGTTTGCCATTCAGACATTCTTTAATCCAGGTGCTAGCAATCTTTTCTCGGAAAGTCCTGATTATACAGGAATGTGCGAATGTTCACGGAGCATTGCTTCCCAACAGTTTTCTTCATAGTATCCCTACCCGACATGACAATACTCATTTCTTTCTTTCCTCTTTCCCTGTCTGTGTTTTGTTTTGTTTGTTTGTTTGTTTTTTGGATTAACTGTATTTCATTTCATTGTCATGTTGGTGTGTTATAAACTCTACTACATTTTTCCATTTTGAAAACGTGATTGATCTAAAGTTTACAATAAGCACCTTGAAGTTATCATTTTCAAACATTACTATACCAATTTATAAATGTAATTTACAATAGTATTCTTCCATTTCCTGTTCCTAACCTTGTGCTATTATTGTCATACATTTTAGTTCTGTGTGATATAAACCTTGCAACACTGTTATAATTATTTCACTGTCAACTGCCTTTTAAAGAAATTAAGAAAGTAAAAAATGTCTTTGTATTCAGCCATATATATTATAATATTTACCTTTTTGGGGGCTCTTCATTCCTTTGGGTGGATCTGAGTTTCCACCTAGCATCATTTTGGTTCTATCTAAAGGAATTTCCTCCATTTTTTACTGTAGTGCAAGTTTCTGGTGATAAGTTCTTGCAGGTATTGTTTTATTGTCTTTATTTCCCCTTCATATTTGAAAGATACAGAATTCTATGTTAACAGTTTATTTTTCAAGGACTTCAAAGATTTCATTTAATTTTTTTCTGGCTTGCATTATTTCTGAGAAGAAGTCTGCAATCAATCTTTGTTCCTCTATATGTAATGTGTGCTCTTTTTCTCTAGATGATTTTAGGAGTTTCTTGTTTATAATTGGTTTACAGGAATTTGATTATAATGTGCTTTGACGTGGCTTACATTATGCTTATCCTGCTTGTGGTTCATTGAAATTCTTAGACCTAGACATTTATAGTTTTCATAAAATTTGAAAAATTTCCAGCCAATATTTCTTCAAATATTTTTTGTGCCTCTCCCAAGGTCTCTTTTTCTTCTTAGACTACAATTAGATTGGTCTCCCATTACGGGAGCTCTGTATATTTTGTTCATTTTTTCCCTCTATGCTTCAATTTAGATAATCTCTATTGCTGTCCTCAAGTATACTGATTCTCCTGTAATAAGCCCATCCAGTAAGTGACTCTTTCATTTCAGATGTTTCATTTTTCATTTCTTAAACCTCTACTTGGTTCTTTCATATGTTTACTTTTTTCCTCACCATATTTATGTTTTTATTGAAATCACTGAGCATATTTATAGTGGCTCTTTTAAAATCTCATTGTTAATTCCACCATCCTTGTCATTTCGTTGTCAGTTTTGATTGACTTTTTTTCTTTTTTAATGGATCACATTTTCAGGATTAATGATTTTTGATTAGATGCTGGATATTGTAAATGTTACATCAAGTGTCTTAATTTTGTTGTGTTTTCCCAAAGAGTTGAACTTTGTTTTTTCTGGTAGTTAAGTAATTTGTGGATCTGTTTGATTCTTTTGAGGATTGTTTTTGAGATTTGTTAGGGTGAGTTTACTGTAGCCTAACTTTAGGGCAAGTTCACCCTTTCTATTATACTAAGTTGTGGTCCTTCTGGGATCTCCACCAAATGCTCCAGGGGTTCAGTAATGTCTCTGGCTGGATAGAATAACACTTCCCATTCTTGTATAATTTCTGGGAAATGTTCATTTTACAGCTCTCTAGTAGTTGCCCTGGTTTGTGGAGTTTCTTTCTATGTATGCCCACTTAGTATTATAACAAACTCAAGGGGACACCTGTGCAGATTTCTGGACCTTTCCCTGATTAGCTCCTTCCTTTCCACTCCGTGTTCCCATGAATTTTAGCCACCTTAGTCTTCCTAAACTATGAACTCAGTTTTCTCAGCTCACTGATACTGCCATGATTTCACGTAGTTCCTTTTCTCTCTACCATGGTTGGTAATGTGCCTCCAGGACTCACCTTGTTTGTTTCCTTTCTCTTCTGGCTAACACTCGTTTTGTCAAGTATTGAAACAGCTGCTTCATATATTTCTGTCCCAGATAAGACCCATTTTCTGGTTGGTTATGGTGGGAAGGTAGCAGGTCTAGTACTAGTTACTCTAACCTGGCCAAAAGTAAATATACGAGCTCCTATTTTGAAGGAATGATCTATACTTTAAAATACACTTACATAGAATTGGGATGACAGATGCCTATCTACATAGTAAGTCACACAGTGGGGTAAGAGCAGGGCAAAGGGGCTGTGCATGGTTGTAACCCAAGGAGAAAAGTAAACCAGTTATTAAACAGGAATGTGCTCAGAATAATGGGGACAAAAAAGGGCCACATCCTTTTTCATTCTTAAATGATAAGATAGAAGATTTGAGTAGAAAGATGCCAGGAGAGGTATATAGGTCAAAATATTAAAAATATACTTGAAAATGAAAATACCACCTAATGTCAAATATATATGCATATACACCTCCTTACTTCCAGCTCAGAAAAAGCCCTGAGAAAGAATAGGAGCTTGCACAGGGTCGTACAGAATGAGCTAATTTTGGAACTAAAAGCTACAAACAGAGAGGACAGGACAAATACGTGTGTACGGGGGAACAGGGAATATGGATGGGACAATTATGGGATGGCATATAAGGTATGTAGGAAAATCCAAGATGCAGAAAAATAGAGCAGAAAGGGAACTGGTGAGATTAAAGCATTGATCAAATTTCCTGATGAAAAACATTTTAATTCAGTGAAGAAAACAAGAAAGTATAAAGTGACAACTATAAAACCAGTATTTTATTTTCTATTTTGCCAATTAATTTTAATAAATTTTAAATTCCAAAATGACTTAATGTCACCATGCTGTAATTATCTAGGCTACTTCTTCCTGCCATCTGCTGGTATAGGTTGAAGAAATACAAATGGACTTAATCTTATCCTAAGAAAAATATAATTAGAAGGATAAACCAGCATACAAAAATGAATTCTGAAATCCATTATTAAAAATTTTAATTTATTTACTATTTTTGGGTTTTGGTGCTCATGCTGCTTTCACATTCCTATCATCATGAATGATCACGAACTGATTACATTAGATTTGAGCTTCACAATACATTTGTAAGATGTGTTGGGGTAGACCTTATCATCATTTCTGTTTTAGGAAGTAGGAATTCAAAAAAGTAATGGCTTATCAAAGTACACATAGCTGTTCGATGGTGGTTGAACCTAATTTTAAATTCATGTCTTATGATTCCATTGCTGTGATCCTTAAACCATACTATGCTACTTCCTTTTACGATCAGCTTTCTCATTTTTTAAATGAGTACTTTTAAGATCTATGCTCTTAGCAATTTTCAAATATGCAATGCAATATTATTAACTACAGTCACCATGCTGTACCCTCTATCCCCAGGACTTATTTTGTAACTGGAACTTTGTACCTTTTGACCCCCTTTACCTACTTTGCTCACCCTCCTACCACTTGCCTCTGGCAAGAACCAATCTGTTTTCCATATCAATGACTTGGTTTTTTGGTTTAGATTCTCATATAAGTGAGTGTTTGTCTTTGTCTGACTTATTTCACTTAGCATAATGCCCTCAAGGTCCACCCTTGTTGTTGCAAATGGCAAGATTTCTTTTTCTTTTATGGTTAAATAATATTCCATTGTGTGGGTATATACACATATATCCATTTATTAATATCTATTGATGGACACTTAGGTCACGTCCATATCTTGGTGATGATAAATAATGCTGCAATGAACATGGGGTGAACACAGTAGACTCTCAGTTAACCAGCACCCATGGGGACTGGTAGATGCCGGCTGCTTGACAGTGCCAGTTGCTTGAGTTCTGGTTCACAGTCTACTTTATAGCTTTTCCAGTTAGTGTTTTTATTCCCCTCAGGTAAATACCCAGAAGAAGAACTGCTGGATTATATGGTAGCTCTATTTTTAATTTTTTGAGGAACCTCCATACTGTTTTCCATAGTGGCTGCACTAATTTACATTCCCAACAATGCATGAGGGTTTCTTTTCTCCACATTCTCACCAACATTTATTTTTTTTAATAATAGTCATTCTAACAGATGTGACTTAATATCTCATTATGGTTTTGATTTGCAGTTCCCTGATGATTAGTGATGTTGAGCATCTTTTTCACATACCTCTTGGCCATCTGTATATCTTCTTTGGAAAAATGTCTGTTTTAGACCCTCTGCTCATTATTTAATCAGATTATTATTTGTTTGTTTGTTTTTTTGCTATTGAGTTGCATGATTTATTTATATATTTTGGATATTTTTTCTCTCAATTTTGACCATAATATTGGACATTCAGTAGCTATAACAGACAAATACTTAACATTATATGAGCATAAAAATAACAAACTCTTTTCCAAAAAGACCTACACTAATATAGTCCATTCTAATCCTCCACTTCTTTTGGCTGTGGTACTAAGTGATGCTACAGTGGAAAGAGTGATAGCTTCCACTAGATTACAATAGTGTTTATTCTTAAAATCTTACTAGTATTTCAGATCTCTTTGCATATCTGATTCCCTATGTCTGGAAAAATCTTTCCCCTGAGTCTGTACTGAGCTAATCCACATGCATCCTTTCAAATTCAACTCAGATATTAACTCCTCTAGGAGTCCTGGTGTAACAGTGTGGGTTAGTTGACTTGCCTTTCTATTCTAGCAATCTATGCATGTTTCTTACATTCACTTCTGTACACTATGGCTTAACACTGTGCCTATATACATCATGTGTCCAATACATATTAGTTAAAATATGTAATATATTAATAGTGCCAGGTCCCATTTCTTCAGTCCTTACTGTAAGATAAATACTGCACTAGGCACTTTATGACCATTGAATCACTTAATCCTTGCAATAACCGCATAAGAAAGTTGGTATTTTTTCCATCTCCATTTCACAGATAAGGACAATGAGAAGTAGATTTAAAATCATACCCAAGTTCACCCAGTGGAAGATGGCAGAGCCAGGACTGAAAAACCAAGGTTGCTCTGACTCCAAAACCCATTTTAATATATTATTCACAAAGGTACTTAAAGCCCCTTGGACCTATCTATATTTCATGTTTTTATAATTTCTTATGTAATGTATAGTAGCTATGCTTTTGAAGAACACTGGAGTTTTGCAAGTTGAACCAAGATGCTAAGATGGAAAGACCAAATAAGGTGCTCCTTTCCCCAGAGTTCAGAAGGAATTAAGTTGATGAACAGAATGTTCTCAAATTTAACTTATCTTCTTAAACCTTTGGGCACACTACTCTGTGTAAAACTAGTTTAATAGATATGATAATGTAATTTCATGTGAAATATGAATAGAATTACCTTCAGCTTAATATTCTGTGCTATTCCACAGAAAGCATCATGACTTCCTTGTACTCTACAACCTTAATAAGTTTGAGAAACAGTATTCTAAAGAGTACTTTATTGTAAAATAACATGTCTGAAATGGATCCAAATACATCAGAACTCACATTAAATGTGAATGGATTACGTTCTCTAGATAAAAACAACAACAAAATCAGTCATAAATGTAACAAAACAAACCAACAAAAAAACTAAATCCAGTTATGAGCTCTTTATAAGACACATGCTTAAAACATAAGCACAGAGAACGTTTAAAATATAAAGATGGGTAAAGATACACTCGGCAAATGTCAACTAAAATAAACCTGGAAAGCTTTATCAATATCACCCAAAGTAAAAGCTTAGAGCAGTAAGAGCTATAAATATTACTAACTTTAACCAAAAGATTAAATTCAGTAGGAAAAATAACAATTCTAATACAACTAGTAAAATAGCACACACACATATATAAATATATACAAAATAACTTAAGAAATTGACAAATCTATCATCATGGTAAGTAATTTTAACAACATTCCTTAAATAACTGACAGATCAATCAGACAAAAAGGCTGGCCTAGAGAACATATATAACACACCATGGCTAACACCTATGAAATAACAGTATTTCTAATATGTATAGTGAACATTATGAAAATTAACTAGGTACTAGGTAGGCTATAAACAAAGTCTCTTCCAATTTCAAACAACAGTAACATTTAGAAAATATTCTCTGACCTTAACAGGTTAAGCCCCACATGTAAAGAGGTTAAATAAAAACATGCTTCTAAATAACTGATGGATTAAGAAAGATATAATAATGGTATTTAAGAAGTAGTGAAAACTAAATTATAATATAGTTGTTTCTCCTCTCCAAAAAGCACAAAGCATAGAATTCTTTTGTTCCATAACATGGGATTCCTTCTGAGAACTCCACTTCCTAGGCCTTCTCAGTTTGGGAAAGCTAACTGTCAGCACAGGGTTCGCTCATAAAGGACCAGAGAGTGAATGCTTGGTTCATACCCATTTTACTATAGTTAACAGATGTTTTCCACTATTTTATCCCCTAAACAGTTCTTTAACCTTTTCCCTCTTTTTATCCCATCATTACTGTCCTACTTTAGGCCCTCAGCAACTCTTGTGAAGACTATTGCTTTACCTTTCAAATGGGTCTCCTTATCTTCAAGGAGAATGCCTTTGATATTTTCAAAACATTGTGTTCTTTTAAATCTGCCTTTGGCACTCAGTGAGCAGTGTGAAATACAGATCTGACCACATCACTCCTGTCTGTTAAGCCCTTCACTGGCTCCTAGGGCCTACAGAATAAAACCCAAGCACCTTGGCATTTATGCTGTGCTAGCACCTGCTTATTTTTCAAGACTTGATTCAGGGGGCATCTCACCCAGGAACTTTCCCCTGTGTTGCCACAGAACCAGCAGGTACTTACAACATCATACTACAATAAGCTATTTTTGTGTCTGCGTTCTTTCTTGAACTAGAAGTTCCTCAAAAACAATGACTGTGTTTTACTAACTGCACTTAGCGCAGTCCTAGTATTTCAACATTACATGTATACGCACATACAAGTAATCAAAATACTGGCGCAACATTCATCACAAAGTCCTCCTTACCTTAGTCTCTCAAGAATATACACACCAGGGCACAAAGAGCTGGCAAAGGAGTGGACTGTAAAGGGACTACTTAGTAATACTACACAGTAGGTGCTTCTTCTTTGTTTGAAGTCTGACAATTAAGTTCACTAACTTGCCACCACATGCTGACATTGGCAGCACTGCATAAACAATTTGGTAAGGTTTCATAACCTGGCATATCTGTGTTTCACGGCTGTGTTTGTGTCAATGTTTGGCAGTGTCTTGCTGAGTGGCGCTCATTGTTGTTGTGTGTTTTGTGTGCTGTCTCAAGAATGTTGGAGTTTGAATTAGAGCAACAAACAAACATTAAATTTGTTAAACTTGGCAAGAGTGGAGGTAAAATCAGGGATATGTTAGTCCAAGTTTATGTGGATAATGCCATGAAGAAAACAGCAGTGTACAAATGGATTAAATATTTTTCTGAGGGGAGAAAAAGCATCACTGATGAAGAGAGGTCAAGGTAGCCAGTAATGAGCAGAACTGATGAAAACTTGAAAAATGCATGGAATTTAGTGCCAAAATCATCATTTGATTGTGAGAAGCATAGTAGACCAAGGAAACATTGATAGAGAAACAGAAAAATCTTCACTGAAAATCTTGGCATGAGAAAGATATGTGCAAAAATGGTCCCGAAGGAGCTCACTGATGAACAAAAGCAAAGTAGAAAAGAAATTTGCCAAGACTTTTTGGAGAGGCAAGACGATGTTTTGGGACATGTTTTCACTGGTGATGAAGCATGGGTGTACCAATACCACCCTGAAACAAAGTGGCAAAGTGCACAATGGAAGTCAGCCAATTCTCCATGACCAAAAATTTCCATCAGTCCAAATCAAGAGTTAAAATGATGTTGCTAACCTGTTTTGACATCAGGGGGATTGCTTATTATGAATTTGTACCAACTGGACAAATAGTCAACCAAGTTTACCATTTGGAAGTGCTGAAAAGTCTGCGTGAAAGTTATGGAAATGACCTGAACTTTCTGCCAACAACTCATGGCTCTTGCGTCATGACAATGTACCAGGTCACATGGCACCATCTGTGAGGGAGTTTTTAGCCAGTACACAAATAACTGTATTGGAACACCCTCCTCCCTACTCACCTGATCTGGCCCCCAATGACTTTTTCCTTTAGCTGAAGATAAAGGAAATATTGAAAGAAAGACATTTTGATGACATTCAGGACATCAAAGGTCATATGATGACAGCTCTGATGGCCATTCCAGAAAGAGTTCCAAACTTACTTTGAAGGGTGAACTAGACACTGGCATTGGTGCACAGCTTCCCAAAGGGAGTATTTTCAAAGGTAACTGAAGTGATATTCAGCAATGAGGTATGTAGCACTTTTTCTAGGATGAGTTCACGAACTTAATTGTCAGACCTTGTATGTAATTTACTTTTTAACATATATTTTCTTTGAAGGGACCAAAATTAGCAAATTTCCCATGAATAATTTCTTTTGGTATTAGGGAGTTCAGGTGACAGAAACATATTTAACAAAATACTAATTTTTTTTTGCTTTTTGGTATGTGGGTAGCTCCCTGGCTGGGAATCGAACCCAGGTCGCAGCACTGACAGTGCCAGTGCTGAAGCCTTAAGCCACTACACCATCAGGGAACTCCAGTTTCTTTTTTTTCTTTCTTTCTTTTTTTTTTTTTGTAATTTAAATATTGAATGGTAAATGATAAGCAACTTTCAAGACCAATTTAAGGAGCAGAAAGAACAATGAAGGATGATATTATATTCTAATATTGGGAAAGCATGATACTTTTTGGACCAACATTCCTTTGGCTTTGCTTTCCTGAAAATGTGACTGCAAAAGCGATTTTTATGCAATGCAGGTTACAGAGCACTGTAATATGTCAAACACATTCTAACTAGAGTATAACATTTTGGCTTATTTTTTCTTTTTCTTTTTCAGTAATGTAAGTCCGGTGTTTCATCCACTTTGGATCTAAAAGCTTCTAAATTCACTTATTCCACTATCCAATTCAAATCTTTTGAGAATTAAGCAATCATTTCTTGATTTGCCAAGGATTAAATTTGGATGCTTGGTTGAACATGAGCCTTATCTCTTAAACCATCACTTTTAATTGGAGCATGTAAAAGGGTAACGTATGGTTTTAGTTGACATCATAGTCTATTGCCATGGAAATATAAACATGGGTTTCTATTAGACTGTCTCAAAGCAAGTTTTAGTGGTACAGAGAGACTGGGAGACAGGAGATAAATTATGTAAAACATGTATCCTCTAAATATTGGAGTGCTCTAGGAGCTCAGATCCTCAGTGATCTCATCCTGCCTCACGGATTTAAATACCACCTATACACTGATAATTCTTGAATTTATATCTCTAGCTGGACCTCTCCTGTAAACTCTGAACTCATGTATCAAACTCTCCTTTTGACCACTTCAGTTGGATGTCTAATAGGCACCTCAGATCTCACATGTCCACCTTAAGGTCCTGACACTGTCCTCTCCCTACTCAACTTGCTCTGCTCACAATTGTCTGCATCTCAGCAAATGTCAACTTCCCCTTCTGCTTGCAGAGGCCATAGAACTTGGAGTAATCCTTCACATATCCTGTACCTCTCAACAAATCCTATCAGCTCTACCTTTAAAATACAGTAAAAAAAAAAAAAAATGATGCTCACTTCTCCCCTCTTGCATTGCTTTCAAGCTACCGTAATTTCTTGCCTAGATTATTGTGATCAACTCTGAACTAGTATCCCTGCTTTTGCCCTTGCCTTCCTTCAGTCTATTCTCTCTTAGCCCCCAGACTAATCATATTAAAAATGGAACTCAGATTATGTCACTCCTCTACTCAAACTCACAAGGGATTTGCATATTTTTCAGGATATGACCCAATGTCCTTTAAACATCAACCTACACCCACTTCTTCTTCAGCCACACTAAATTCATTGGTCACTGAACATAAGAGGTATGATCCCACCTCAGGGCCTTTGCATGTGCCCTACCCCCAGGTATCTGTATGGCTTGTTTCTGTTCCTTCTTTACGTCTTTACTCAAAATCAGCTTCTCAGTGAGGCTTTCTTTGGCCAGTGATCTAAAATTACTACTCCCACCCCCCTTTTGTGCTTTATTTTCCTCCTTAGCATTTCTCTATGTATTTTACTTACTTCTATTGATACTGTCTCTTCCACTAGGATGTAAGCTTCACTAGGCAGGGATTTTGGGCTGTGTTTTCATTGCTGTAACCTCTATACCAGGGGCATTCAATTTGGCTTCTCTGGGCCACACTGGAAGAAGAATTGTCTTGGGCCACACATAAAATACACTAACACTAACAATAGCTGATGAGCTAAAAAAAGGTCCATGTATAACTTTTGCAATGTTTTAATAAAGTTCATGAATTTGTATTGGGCCGCATTCAAAGCCATTCTGGGCTGCATGTGGCCTGTGGGCTGCAGCTTGGACAAGCTTGCTCTACACCTAGGAAAGTGCCTGGCACATAGTATAAAATCAATAAATATTTGTTGAATAAATAATTGAAAAAAGAGGTGGTACATGTCATAAGAAATAAAGATTATTAGCGAAAGCATGATTAACCAAGGCCTGTGAGTATAATGTCTAAAAGAGTTCACTTGTTGTTGGGTTTTCATGGTAATGTGTCTTTGGAGGAACTGACTTAATTTTTCACAAGAACAGGCTTTGATATATCTCATCATAGCAATATGAAACTTCAGAGATGAGTGTTCAGGAAGAACAGAGTAATGATAAATACAGGTGGGTATTAAATAATGCTTACTGTTTGCCATGTTAGAGGAGCTAATCATTTTTTAAAAATTATTAGTACAGAGTTTACTATTCATAGTGGACTAAAATTGGAAATGACTAAAAAAGTTGCTCTTTGATTGAATTAGCAGTGTCTGACACACAGTAATGTAATACATAAAGTGAGTTGGACTGGATGCCATCCAAGAGAGCTTAGTTACTGAAGTAGTTTTATTTCTGGCCAATCTATAATATAGGCATGGGTGTTCAGGCTGGTTACAGTTAAACTTAAGAAATAAGAAATGGTAATGAAGATACTATCTCTAGACCTGAAAATTATAAATCCTTAGTTATTTCTTCTCAGCTTACAGAGTAAACACTTAATGAATGTACAGACTATAAGCTCTCAAATGAACTTCAGATGACAAGGGCAATAAATACTAGATAGAGTTAGAGGTAGAATGATATAATGGGAAGATAAAGGTTGGGAAACCTGGATTCCAGCTTTTACTATGCCACTAATTGGCTGTGTGATTTGGGGTGAGTCATTTAACCTTAGTTACCTCACCTGGAGAATGTGGATAATGGACTAATAGGCTTCAATGATCCTCCAAGCTCTAAGTATTACGAGATTTTTTTTTTTTTTTTTTTTTTTTTACTTAAACTTCAAGCTTAACCACTGTGGTAGGCAGAATAATGCCCCTCCACCCCTTACCCTGCCCCAAAGATGTCCACATCCTAATTCCCAGAACTTTTGTATATGTTGTTACGTGGCAAGAGGGAATTAAGGTTGTAATAATATGCCTTAAAATAAGATTTTCCCTGAATTTTCTGTTTGGGCCCTATATTATCACAGAGGTTCTTATAATGTAGAAGAGGGAGGCAGAAGTGGGAGCAGCAGAGTGATGCCATGGGAGAAAGACCTGGCTGGCCATTGCTAGCTCTGAAGATGGAGAAAGGGGCCATGAGTCAAGGAATGTGGGCAGCCTCTAGAAACTAGAAAAGGAAACAAATTTCCACTAGAGCCTTCAGAAAGGAACACTTTTCTACAGACACCATGATTTTAGCCCAGTGAGAGCTGTGTTAGACCTGTGATCACTGGAACTGTATTACATGCATATTGTTTTAAGCCATTAAGTTTATGGTAATGTTATACCAGCAACAGGAAACGAATACCATCATGATACATACCGTAACTAGCAAAACTGGACCCAAGTTTATCACAGATGCAAGGTTTTAAGTAAAAATCCTATACTTGGGTATTTTGTAAAGATCTCCAGAGGCAGATGTAGTCAGAAACCATAAGAAGTTTGTAGACAAGTCACGGGAGAGCATCTATAGGGGAATAAAATTACTAGTGATTTATGCGAGGGGGTAGAAACCTAGATATTTTATGAAGGAAAGAATATGGCAAGAGAAGAGAAATTAGAGGTGATGCACAATGTAAGTGTTTCTTCTCTGGATTCTCAGCTTACTCATTTATAAACTGAAGGGCTGGTATAAATAATTTCTAAATTCCTCTAGCTCTGAAATGAGATGCTAACATGGGCCTTTGATACCCTGCCCTCCCCCAAATTTGAAGAGTATTCATTTTAGAAAGTAGTATACTGTAATTATCTTTAACGTCTGATGGTCACGCTTCATAGAAAGCTCTTTAACAAGAAGGTGGCTCTGAATTTGAACCCTGACACTCTTATTCAGGTAGTTACTTGGGAAAATTGTTTAGTTTTCTTATTTCTTCTGCCACCTCACCTATAAAAGTATGGTAATTTAGATGGATTTTCTAAGGAATGAATTATTTTAGAGTCTGAAAGTCTATTCCTTTATGAAACTAAACCTTAAATATATTTGCTGGAACTATTCCTAAAATGAAACATATGCCCAACTTTTACATAAAATTTAATGGGTACCATATTTCCTTTTCTTGAAAAAGAGTCATACTGGTAACACCAATTACTACAGTGTGCTGTGAAGACAGTGATGCTCTAGAAAACAGTGAGCAAAGTGTGGCTGGCAGGCTGTTTTTGTAAGGATTGGGAGATAAGAATAGTTTTTACATTTTGAAAGGGTTGTTAAAAAAGAAAAAAAAAATGACTTAGACCTTAAATATTTACTATCTGGCCTTTTACAGAAAGGTTTACTGACTCTTGTTCTACAAAGAGATGGTAGACCTTTTCACCAAATGTCCACAACTAGATTGAGCATTATGCTATGTCACCAAAGGAGGTACATCCCTATTGGCACAGTGTCTGACAAGGTAGCACTAATATTTGTGGGAAAACAAAGACTGCTGGCATTTAACACTCTTCTTTTGCTTGTTGTTACACACTCCTCACTTACAGGTTTTTGGCAATCACTGTATCTGCCCCTCTCCCTCTTTCTGCTCCTTACCTTTCTAATTACAGCCTGGAAATTTTTTTTTTTTTTTCAGCCTGGAAATTTGATAACTGAGCTTATAAACATTTTAAGCAATTTAAGATTAAATTGGTTATGTGAAGACACTAGAACTGTTTTCAAAGTAAAACACAGGTGGTTTGGTGCAGGAATTTGGGGACTTATTTTAATTGTCCCAAGAACTTCTATTTCTAGGTTTTCCGCTATCCTTTGGAAAAGCAAAGTTGCAGGACATATGAAGTCTTACTCTAGCATGCTTGATCATGTTTTAATTTTTATTATAAAAATAGCATTATAAGCAATTCACCAAAATATTAAACTTTAGCAATCTGAATGGTAGGATTTTCCTGGAGTAGCTGATTTTTTTTTACAGTGAATATTACTTTTATAATCGAAAAGCCTTTTTCATTAAAAAAGATACATTGGAAAGATCTCTCTATCCAATCTCACTGACCTAACTCAACTATTTTCATTTAACATATTCTTTCAGCATATTTTCATTATTTGATCACTTAAAAAATGGCTGTATATATTGTGTTTACGGGTTTTTATTGACTCACCTGAGTTGCCATAATTTCCCTATGGTTACTATAATACTGAAAAATCAGCTGTGAATATAAAATACCACAGGAATGCCAACAATCAATATGGTGAAAGGTGACTGACTGCCTTTCTGACCTCTACTCCATTCACTTTATCCAAGTTCAGACAAATAATAAATACCCAACCTGGATAGTGTTACGGTTCACGAAACACTTTACTTCATTTAGTCCTCACAAAACCCTGTGAGACAGGCACATTCTTGGAGGTGAAATGACTTGACCGAAGTCATTCAGCTAGTCAAGGGAGAGGCTCATCAGCCCGGTCAATAGGGCAGGTCTTTGGAGGCGCTTCTAGGAACATTAGAGCTTTCACTACACCCTGGCCTCTATATTCCCTCACCTGAGGGTTACCTTTAGACACTCAGATCCTGCCTCTTCCAAGGCACACTGAGGGCCGGGAGAAATCTGTAGCTCACACCAAAAGCGAACACTGTCCATCCCCAAGGCCCAATGCCAAAGCAAAGAGAAGAGCACACAGTCTGCCCTCCCGCGAGCTGTAGGCTCTGCGTCCTGGCCCCCGACTAACCTGACCAGGTCGGTCATGCAGGAGCCCACCACTACCACCGCCGCCGCCGCCTCCTCCTGCCACTGCCTCCCGGGTTCCCCTGACGCGGCCATTGTTCACAAGAGGTGTTCTCCAACCTGAAGGTTGCCCTTTACCCTTTGGCCAGCCCCGTAACCACAGACGCAGCTCCTACGCTCCCTAACGACGCGGGCCTTCCGGACGCCTGTGCGGGTCGCCCACCTAAATGCCCGAAATAACCCCGCCCACCAACTGCCCCTCGTTCTTTCAGGAACTGTCCCTCTGCACCGCCTCTCATTACAGGGTCCTAATGATAGTTCCAGACCCCGCTCTGCCACGCACGAGGCAGGCGCTGAAGAAGGAACTTTCAGGCACTGCGGAGACGCCTTTCCGAGCGCCCGGCTCGGCGGGCCGGAAGCGTGCACGCCGCCCGGCTTCTGGGCCGCAGAGGGGGCGGGGCGGACGTCCGGAGGCGCGCACGCATCCGGCCTGCGGTGCGCGCGCAGGTCGGTGCGTCGGTCGGGGGCGCGCTCGGGTAACCTGTACCCCACGTAGTCGCCGGTTATCGAACAGACTAAGTTCCAGGTACCTAGACTGGGGCTGGTGCGGGGAGGTTGGATCCCGAGTCGCACAGGTGGCGCTGAGGACCGTGGTTTAAATGTCCCCAGGGCTTGCCTTCTCTTCCTATCGAGAAGGCCCTGGTCCAAAGATGCCCTGTTCATCCCCATCACGCTGGTCCTCTCAAGAATGAACCCCCAGTGAGCCAAGAGCTGCTTTCTCCTTATCTAGCCCGCCCCCTGCTCCCCGATTAAGCGCAGACTCCTTCCTCCTCGCTTGATGAGGAAATCGTACCATTTGGGAGAAGGGAGAGTGACCCCTTTTAGGTGTCCCCTAGAGTGGGGTGATGATTCTTTGGGTCTGAGCCAGCTTGTTTTTCTCGAATGTTGCTCCTTAGAGAAATTACTTCCCCCGTGTAACTTCCCTCTTGCGCTGTATGACGTTGAGGTGACGCAGCAGGACGCCACCCCTTTCCGTTCCATGACGTCAGCAGGGCACATGTTTCCGTGTTTGTCATCCCACCTTAATTGCAAGAAACTGGACGATCCTTTAGACGTCTTTGTATTCCCCAGGTGGCCCATCAAAGGACCTTATGTGACGATTTTGGGGCAGCAGACCCCAGTAAAAATTGTATTTCTGCATTTTCCTCTTGTAATATGGCAAAATCAGGAAATACAAATTGCCTAACTAGGCCACCATAAATATTTGCTTTTCTGGGATCTGTTACAGTGCTGTGATGTGTAAAAGCTACTACCGGGGTGGGGTGGGGGTGGGGTGGGGGTGGGGTGGGGGGGTGGTGATCCTCCACCCATGTTCCTGGCTCAAAAGGACCACACCAAAGGACCTTTATTGGCTAATCTGTGATCTTTGATTTGGGAGTCAGTATTTTTTTCCTCTCCTTTAGAGAAGTAACAGCACCTCACGGTTGAAACAGATTTTAACACTGCATGAAATCTTGAACTGTCAAAAAATAGTAGTATGGCTGTTCTGGAAACAAAGACAGAAATTTATTCCTTCAGGTGCCATTCTAAGGTCATGACAGTTGCTGAATTGGAATAGGTTGTTGTCACATGAAGTACAGTTTGGCTTCTGGAGCAGGTTTGTTCCCTTTAGCATCTCTCAGGCTAGCTTCAGCTGTAGGCCACCAGCAGTCTAATTTGTTTCTAGTTGTAAAGCAGCCATGAGTTTAAATTCTTGACATTTTGTCTAAATTTGACAAGATGTGTACTTAAAAAAATTCACTTTGATGCTTTTCTCTTTGGAGATTGAAGTTATAAATGCTTATTTGAGAGGAAGATGAGAATAGTGGACTTTGAGGGAGAGTTGGATTTGAATTCTGATCCTTCTTGCTACTAGGTTTGTGACTTTGAACAAGTTATGTAGTCTTGGTAAGTGTTAATTTTTTTTTTTTTTTGGTTCCCTGGCTGGGAATGGAACCCAGGCTGCGGCATTGAGAGCATCAATGCCTCGCCACTACACCACCAGGGAACCCCAGTGTTAATTTTTTTTTTTTAATATGTGAAATGTAAACAATAATATGAACCGGAGTCCGGGGTTGTTTGAGGGAAGTAAACGAAACTACAGGTAAAGATGGGTAATACAGTGCTTGATATTGAGAAGATGTTCAGAAGATGTTGGTTCTGTTTCCCTTTTTCACTGAAATGACAGATAAAATGGTAATAGGTATTAAGGGGAAAAAACATGGAAGAATCATTTTGTAATGTCCATGAGATCCTTTTGCTTTTTTTCTGAAGTAAGTATTTTTGTATTTGCATGTGATCTAGATGAGCATCCTTTCAAGAACTGTGACATCAATGGGTAGAAAAAAAGGTGGAAATGTTGCAGAACATTACCTTCAAATTGATAATACGGATTAGTGTACTTGTCAAAGACCAAATATAAAAGTTACCGGGAATTTTAATACCTTCGTTACTGCCCAGGGTTGTGATGATCAACTGCAGTAATGTATATGGAAGCTCTTTATAAGTTATAGAATGTTATAAAATGCACATGCTTTTTACAATTGATAATGTCATGCATTAGATGTTTATTCTTTGTGATGACATTGGAATGGTGGAGGGATTTCATCTGTTAAGTGGTAGGAAGAGGATCTTGTTTCATATTTGCAGAATGGATTATTTGAGTACTAAGTATCAAGCTTTTACTGCCTCAGAGGTACTTTTGAGTGTCATCACTACATAGGGTCACAGTGTTATCTTTTGAAAGATCACAGCAGTCCTTCCCTTTATCATTCATTGTCTGAAGTGGTTGAAACAAGTACTAGTTTTCAACATTTATTTTAGCAGGGACATGTAAATTCTCATGTGGTATATATACATGGAAACTAGAACCAGAACATCATTTACTTGTAACTTGCAGGAAATTAATTTGCTTTTGATGTGGGATTATCTTTTCAGAATGAGGAAGAAAATGATCATTTAAATTGACTTATTCACCTCTAAAAGTAGAGGCTTTCATTTAGAAATCTATTAAGAAGAATTCATGAACTCCCTCCCCCAGCCCCATGGGATTCCAAGTAATTTAGCTATCATGTATTGGTTTTACTTTTGTATTTTCAAGTTTTATGTTTCAACTGTGAGGTGTTGTGAGAACTTCTTAGTGCCTTTCAGTCATAGACTTTGTAGATCTATGTTTGTGTTGCTGAATATTTGGATATATGTATGTGTTCATGATGTATTGTTAAGTAGATTTTTGCTGTATTCTAGTCCTCACATACACTATCTTCTATCAAATTTTTTGAGGGTATATTATCTTCTCTCCATACCTAAATATTCCTCTAGCTTTTGTCTCCTTATTCATTTATTGATTAAAAATGTTTATTGGCTTTGTAGTTTGTGATCTCTCTCAGAGATCACTAAGCACATAGTTATACAGTGGAGAGAGAGTTACGAAGAGAGGCATATCAGAAGTAAATAATTTCTATTAAGTAACATTTGCAAGCAGGTTATGGTTGTTCTAGGATTTAAAAAAAATATTATTAATCAAGTTCTTACTCCTTGTGGGGAGAGAGGGAAGATTTGTAACCTAGTGGTCTGGGTGTTAGAAGTAGACGATTGTTAGTGAAGGCTTCTTAAGGCCTCAATTAAAGTGGAACCTGCCAGTTGTAAGACAGAATGGGGCAGCTTTAAGTAGAGTGTGGCAGTGTAGAAATCAGCTTTGGAAAGGAGGAGGGAATTGGATTTCAAGAGTTGCCTCTGTTCTGAAAATCAGTGATGTAGTCTGTGCCCTAAGTAGGTAAGCAGCTGGAAGATGGGTTGTTTCATTGAAAGATGCTGCTGCAAGACAGGAGATATTTATTCATGCAAGAGACACTTGTGTATGCTGTGCCAGTTTTCAGGAAGCTTGTTATATCTAGTTCTTTTGGATACTCTCATCACCATTCTTTCCTTCTGCTTTCAGTGGTGGTTTGCAAGTCAAGTTAAAATGTCCCCAGAAGTGGCCTTGAACCGAATTTCTCCAATGCTTTCCCCATTCGTATCTAGTGTGGTCCGCAATGGAAAAGTGGGACTGGATGCTACAAACTGTTTGAGGATAACTGACTTGAAATCTGGGTATGTACCAGAACCAATCCAACCTTTACCTAATGAAAAGCCTTTCTTGCCAGACTCATAAAAATTGGCCACAGAAATTCATCAAGTCATGATCTTCTCACATGTTGAGTCCGTTGATTTTCTCCAGTTCTTGACATTTTCAAGTTGTTTTGTTTATGTGGTGGGCCATTGCTTTGTGGTCATTGCTTTATGTCTTTGGGGGCGCATGTTTGCCATGTTTTTAGCAAGTGTATTTTGCATTCATTACTCTTTTTTTTTTTTTTTCATTTTCTTGTTACGTCTTCTGAAGTCCAGTATGCACTATGAAAGTTGGATTTTTGAGATTCTGAATTTAATAATCGCTCCTGGGAGGAAAATTATAATAACTAGCCAAAATAAAACATTTTTCATAATGGAGTTGAAATGGGAAGCTCTCATGCCTACAAAAGTTGCATGAAAAAAAACCCTCCACATTTTATTTTGAAATAAATTTAGATTTATGGAAAATTGGCAAAAATTCTACAGAAAAGTAACATTGTTACAATACTGTTAATTGCCCTATAAGCTTTATTTGAATTTTCCCAGTTTTCCCATTGATGTCTTTTTTTTGGTTTTGAGATCCAGTCCAGGATATAAATTGTATTGAGTTGTCACATCTTCTTAGTCTTCCCAACCTGTATTTCTGTATCTTTCATGATTATGACACATTTAAAGGTAGCACTAGTTAGTTATTTTGTAAAATGTTGCTCAGTATGGCTTTGTCTAATGTTTTCTCTTTATTAGAGTGAGAAATGCATATTTTCTCAAATATACTGCGGAAGTGATGTACCATTTGCAGTGCATCACATCAGAAAGTATGTGATATTCATGTGTCTTGTTAACTAACTGCTTGGTTAAGATTGTGAATACCAGGTTTCTTTATTGTAAAGTGACTTTCCCTTTGTAATTAGTAAGTATCTTGTAGAATGATGCTTTGAGACTATGCAGATGTTGTTTCCCATCATGCTTTTGTCCATTGATTTGTAGCATCCATTGATGGTTTTTGCCTGCACCTCTTATTACTTTAGTGCTTGCTTAAGTGATTTTCTATCTCCCTTATTCCTCACACATCTGTTAATTTCAGTTCTACTATAAATAAGTGCTATCCCTTCTCCCCCAATTATTTATTTTTTTGTTTACTTATTTATTTATATCATTATAGCATTTTAGGTACTTTTTTATCCTATGGGTTGTAATTCATGTTTGGATTATACTATAGTAAATACTATCTTCATTTATTTTGTTGCTCAGTTGTTCTAACCTTTGTCATTGGGAGCTCTGTCAGCTTCGCTTTGTGTCCCTATTGACATATCTCCATCATTTTTTGACCACTTTCTTAATAGAAATGTTACATTCTTGATTTTCTTTTAAGGTTCTTTTGCATTTTGCCTTCTGCAAATCTTGATGTTTTTTGAGTAAGCTGAAGACTTGGATATAAGGATATAGACTTATGTTCTTTAGTAGTAAGATAAAGAAGTCTAAGTTAGATGTGACATTGGAATAGGAGGATACTTTTTAAAAGATCTGCTATTACCTTCAATTTAATTAAGCAATGGATATAGGTTTTTTTTTGGAGGGGGTGACAAAAATGTTCTTAAATTAGTGGTGATGGTTATACAGCTCTGTAAATATACTAACAACAACTAAATTGTGCACTTATAAGGGTGAATTTTGTGGTATGTGAATTGTATTTCAGTAAAACTGCCATTAAAAAACATTAAATATATGAACCAGGGATGTTTATTGGCCTGAATGGGTAGGACATAGAAATTGATCTTTATTCTTTATTTGTCACAAGCATTCTTTTCAGAGATATGGAAGACATGACAAGGGACTGATGGCAGAGGACTGGGGACTGGTTTATGTAAGATGCTATATACCTGAACTTCTTACTCCTTTTATCAGTATGCTAAGAGATACATAAAATCACATTACTTCTATTCTGCAGATGCCTTTTTTTGGTGCTACCAGATTTCTGAATAGTTAGTTCAGTGTTTAAGTGCCAATAGTGGAGCTGATGATAAATTTGAAGTGAACCCATTAGACCTGGCCCTGTCTGGACTAGCTCTTTGAAAAATATTTGAAATAACATTGAATGATATTTAGTGTCTGTGTAATTTACCTTCTTCAGATTTAAAAAAGGAAGAAAAATACCTCTACCTACGTTAACAGTTGCTACACATAAACTGATATGAAAAGCTTTATTAATCTAGAACATTATGGATGCCTTTTATATAGTATTTGTTTGAAAGACCTGTGCAAACTCTTTAGAAGTTCATTAACAATTCTTTCTCCAATCTTTCCTCAACCAGAGTGTGGATTCCTCAAGTTTCTATAGCAAATCAGTGCAGACTTACGGAAAAGAATGGCTTCTTTTTGGTGTGTCACTTTTGGCATTTCCCTTTCTTTAGCTCAGCAGCATTCACAGTTATGAGATTGGGATCCACGTTTGTGATTTTTATTAACTCGAAGGGGAGCACTTCATTGGTTGCAGTATACACAGGCGGTATAAAATGAGGAGACTGATTTAGAGGTCATAAGCACCCATCTTGTTACTGTATATAGCTACTTGCTCATGAAGAGATGATCTGACTCACAGGAGGAATGGATAGGCAAGAATCTATTCAAAGTAAGATTTTTTAAAAAATAGTAGTTCATCTTTATTTCTCTTATGGCACTCAAATCTTTCTACCTTATCTCAAGACTTTTGTTTCTAAACTTCATTGCTAGGCTCTCAGTATCTTAAGAACAAGCTTCTTATTTAATTTATTTTTATGTCTCCTTAAGGTCTTACTGTGGTACCTTTGACATGTAGTATAGTAACTAAAGGTTGAATGAATGAATGAATGAATGAGTGGGTTAGATGTTTTCCTACAAGAGTTGCTTGGTTTGGAGATCACAGTGATTTGTGCTTGTGGCTCACAGGAATGTTTATTGGTCTGATAGTTTATTGCTTAAGTTCTCTTACACATAATCCTTTTAAATGACATTCCCTGATAAATGAATTGACATTTTTGAAATTACAGCAAAGTGTTTGAGGGCTGTCTGGAAAGTATCCAGCCATGTAATATGAAAAATAGAGACATTTATGGCTGGATTTTTTCCTGACAGCCCTTATATTACAGCACTGGGTTTACTCTTCTATGTGGAATATATATTGAGACCAAGAGGGGCCAGATTTTTAATTTTGGGGAATTATTCCATTTACTAGCACTCTGCTCTGTGTTAATTTGATCACAAGCATATGCTTTTTGTAAGATGCCATATTTTGTCATTTTTAGTGATTCACTAATCTTAAAGTGTCTGAATGTTCAGCATTCTGGAATGATGCCTGGCAACTATAACAGAGAGGAAGCAGAGAGGGCTCACTGCAACCTGTGGCAGCTGAGCCATCATAGCTTTTCTCAGCATGTCACAGTGACTCACCCTTATTGGCACGTGGCTGTGTTTGGGACATCTGCTGTGACTTCTCATTTTACCTGTTGCATTTTTTTGTCCATGTTCTGAATTTCGTTACTTAATTAAAAATAGGTATTCAGTGTACTTGATTACTCAATAGAACCGTTTTAAAAGATGGGTGCTGTGAGCTTTGAACACTGATCTCAATTTGGCTGCATTGCTCGCTGTAGCTGGCACGTGGAACCTTTCTTTATTAGCCTGGAGCCTGTAAGGAGGCTGCTGCCCTGAGAGGCAATTTTACTTTTGAAGATGGACAGCTTTTTAACAATTTAGTATCTAGTTGTTCATTTGGCTTTTCATTTCACTTTTCTTTTCTGTACTCTTCTGGGGTCTCTTTTATTTTTCCCTATGCGTATATTTATACATTGTATATTCATTATGTATAAATGTATCTCTAATTAATCTATATAGTCTTGTTTTTCATGTTTAGAAGTTTATACAAATGGTATTATATGTATTCTCCTGCAATTTGCTTGTTTTGCTTAGTATTATGTTCATGAGATTTATGTATGTTAACATGGACCTAGTTCTTCCATTTGCACTGTTATATCCTATCCCATTGTATGAATATGCCTCCACTCTCCTACTGATTGACTTTTATGTTGTTTTAAATTTCTTTTGACAAAGAGTGCCATAATGAGCATTCTCCTACCTTTGTGTAAGAAGATATATATGAGACTATTTTCTGGGGCAGGTTTTTGGACTGGGGGTGTTTACCCATTAGTGTTGTAAAAATCAATTGAGTGAGTCACTCCAGTGTTTAAAAAATGAATGAGAATTAACTGGAAACTGTCAGAAGGCATGACACATAATATGAATAAGCTGTGTTTTGTGGATTTTTGTTTCAGTTAAGTATGTGTGCACTGGGTCACAAGGTAAACTATGTTTGTGATGATCAAAAGTTTGAAAGGTACTTCTCTAGGGTATATTTCTAGGAATAGAATGCTAGCTCTTAGGGTATATTCATCTTCTATATTATTAAATATTGCCAGATTTTATCAGTTTTCTTCCACCAGAAATGAATGAGAGTTTCCATTATTCTGTAGTCTGAACAATATGTTTTCAGACTTAAATTTTAGCCGAGTTGATGGGCGTCAAGTTGTATCTCATTATGGTTTTAATTTCTATTTCCCTGATTACTAGTGTAGTGAAGAATCTTTTCACATTCTTATTGCCAATACACATTTCTTCTTTTGGGACTATACTTTCCCCATCTTTTTAGTGAATGCTTGTATTTTTGTGTAGATTTTAAAGTATTCTCATCTTTTGGCAGTTACATGTATTACATTTATTACAAATATCTGTGTTCAAATTGTGGTTTACACTCTTAGTTTGGTGCTACTGGTGTCCGGAAGTTTTAATTTTAATGAAGTCACATTCATCAATATTTTCCTTTTTTTAGATTTGTGGCCTTGTGTGTGTGTGTGCGCGCGCGCGCGTGCGCGCGCGCGTGTGTGTGTGTGTGTGTATGTGTGTGTGTGTGTGTGTGTGTGTGTAAGAGAGAAAGGGAACATTTCAAGAAATTCTGTCACACCCAAAAGACGTAAATCTTCCTAAGAATTTTAGTTTCCCTTTTTCCGGTTGTGGTCTTTAAAATAAATTTATTTTTTCTAAAAAATATGTTGTGAGATAGAGAGATAGTTTTTTTTCCTTCCCTATATGGATAGTTGATTGCCCTAGCATCATTTATTGAAAAGGTCATCGCTGACTGCAGATCTGCAGTGCCATCTCTGTTATTCTGTCAAGCTTCTATCACACATGGATCTGTTTCTAGGCTTTCTATCCTGATATGTCAGCCTCATTGCCCTTGTGCTAGTTCCACAGTTGTCTTCACTATAACAGCTTTACAGAATGTCATGATAGCTGGTAGGAAAGATTCTCATTATCCATCTTCTGGTTCTTAAAAATTGCCTTGCTGAGCCATATTTTCTAAATACTTTTTATAACCTCATTTAAATAGTTGCATTCTCTTCTGTTAGGACATACCATAATGAAGTTAACAAAACCCCTCTTTTTAACTCACTAAAAAAGGAAATGAAGGAAACTGACCTGGTGACAGGTTAATTGAGAATTGATGGTCAGGAAAGTTTTGAGGGAATGACATTTAAGTTGATTCATGAAAGAAGAAAATAATTCAATGTGAGGAACAGGTGAATTTGCTGTAAAAAGGGAATACCATGTGTAAATGTATGAGAAAGCTTCACATGTTCAAGGACCTGCAAGACCACTGTGGTTGGAATGTAGTGTGTGTGAGAGAGAGAAGGAAATTTGATGAGATTCTAGATAGTCAAGGGACAAATTATGCAGAGTGTGGTGGGCTATATTTGGAGACGTGGTCCTTATTCTGGATAAAATGAGAAACTGGTGGAGGATTTTAAGTAGGTGACATGATCTTATTATGTTAAGAAAAAAAAATCACTGGTTATTGCATGGAAATTGCTTGTAAAGGGAAAGGTAGCCTAGTTAGCTGTATATTACCATAGAACAGATGAGACATGATGGAGTCTTAGAATATGGTGGTGGAATGGAGATGGAAATAAGGGAATAAATAGATTGTAAGCTACTTAGAAGCTAAAATCATGGAGATGGTGAATTTGGGGTTTGAGAGAGCTTGAGTAAGTAGATAGACAGTCATGCCATCTACTGAGATGGGAAGGTTGGTGGAGGAACCACTTTACTCTGGATTGACTGTCGTCTAGGTCTGCTATGCAGCTAACATTGTAGGTTTCCCTTTGCTTCTTTCCTGTATTGGATTTCATATCTTACTTCTTGTGCCCTCTTGTTTTGTTATAGTACTCATTCCAATAGCATCCTAAGAAAGGGAGAAGAGGAGGTTCAGTTTTTGAGTTCCTGGAAGTCTGAAAATGTCTTTAATTCTACTTTTAAACTTGATTGATAATTAGAGCAGGTATAGAAGTCTAGGTTGCAAATTATCTTTCCTTTGAATTTTGGAGGCCTTAACCTGTAGTTGTGGAGGCCCCCTACACACATATTGTTGTTGCATGGATATCGTATTTTTTCTTCTCTTTAAGAATATTAATTACAGTTTTTTAAAAAGATTGAAATACAATTGACTAATTATAGTTAAAAATCCCATTTTTTCTATATCTTGCATTATCTTTGTTTTGCTGACTTTGATGTTGTTGACTTTCCTCAAACTGATGATTCTTAGCTGTCCGTGTCTATTAAACAGTGGGGCTCTAAAATGTGACTTGGAGCTCTTTGTGCATAAGTGGGCTTGTTAACTACTGAGCCTCACTGTAATGTGATTAGGCAGCAACCTGGCCTTTTATTAGGTGATTGTCAGATTCATTATCTGGAGATCTTCTCTGGGGTTATTAAAAAATAGAAGTGCTTGTGTGGATGCATATATTCTTGTGTCAGCAAAATTCCAATTATTGGGCCAAAGAGTGTGTAAATTTTAAGACTTCTGCTGTATTTAATATGTTGGTATATGTAAGGATATATAAAAATACATATAATTATATTTCTCTCTAGAATTGTATTAGCAGCTTATACTCCCATCAGTAGTATATGAGAATGACACAGTTTCTCTACAGTTTTGATAATATCAATTTATAAATTTTATGAGATTATTTGCTAATTCAGTAGATGGAAATGGTATTTAATTGCTCTTTTGTTTATTGTGTGCACGTGCTTATGTGTAAAAATTGCCAAATTATGATACTTGTCCATTTTTCTGGTGGGTTATTTATCTTTTTATTGTTGATTTGAAAAGCTTTATATATGTTGTGAAGATTGATTAGGTTGAAGATGGATGGTCTTGGGGATACCAACTTCTTTTAGCATCTAGAACCTAGCAATTTTCAATAGTTATTAAAGCTTGAACATTGGTTGTCTTGAGCAGAGACATGCAGCAGTTCTGTACAGAGGGTTGAAGAAGCCTGCCTGGGCAAGCTTCTTCAGATGGTGTGCAGACTAGAGTAGAAGTTGTGTTGGATGGTAGAGAGATAATGCGGGTGGTAGTGGGTGGGGTTGTAGATGTTACAGGGCAGAATTTTGCTGGGGCTCAGGGTGCTTATCTACGTACCAGAGCATCTAGAAACCCAGTGAACAAGTACATGATATTGATATTTTGAGTGCTACTAGTGAGTGCAGGTTGTCCTTCAGGAATTATTTCTTGGATTTCTTTAACCAGAAGAAACAGTTTCCCCTACTCCTTATGCCTCAGCTCATACGCTTTTCTACTCTTAATGATTTTACTTGGGTAGTATAATTAAATAGTTTATGGAACTTTTAACATCTCAAAGTACTGTCACTTATTTTGTATTTTGTACTTAGGATTTGTGGGGGGGGAGTCAAAGTGGTGATATTGGCCTTGACCCAGTGAACTTTGAAATCACTGACCTTGGAAACTTTTGTGAGGATCCCAGTCTTCCCACAGAGTCTGGGTGATAAGTGCTAGGATGAATCTGGGTCTGGAGTTTTAGGTGGTTGAGAATTTTGGGCTGTTCATGCCATGCAGTGACTTCATTTCAGGGTGACTTTATTTGGTAGGTAGGTTGGGGTAGAGGAAGAGGTGAAGGAAAGTAGCCAGTCTAATGTGTAAAGGAAGGTGGGTAGAAGATTCATTTAGTCTGTTTCTAGCTTTGGGCAAGGAAACAAAGACTCATTCCTACTGTTATCTTTGTCCTGTCTATTCTGTGCAATTTTAAGGTAGTATTTTTTGACTAGTTTTGTTTCATTTGAACAAAAATTTTGTCAAGTACTTTAAGATTAGATGATAAGTGAGGCTCTTCTGGTACATGTTATTAGGCACATACGAGTATGTTTGTTTTGGGGCTCCAAATTCATTATTCCTGCACCATCACTTACATGTTAAAGGCCTCATTGTGCCCACGTAAAACAGCCTCCTTTTTAGCATACATGTTACTTGAATAATCTTGTTTTTTGATGCCATGTTCTTAGGAAATAATTTTGTAATCTTCCTTTCCAGGGCCACATTTCCTGAGTAATTTGGTTATCTTTCTAATGGCTTGTTATGAAAGTTGTTTTTCCCATTGACCTTGTTTCTCTTGACTCTGAAAAATATATTCTTTTTGTTTTCTGAAAAGATTTTAATCTCAACCTTTGCTCTTGGCAACTTATTGATAAAAGATCTTGAACCAAGTGGAAGTTTTGAAGAACATTTTGATGTTCCACTGTTAAGTAGGTATAATGTCCTTAAAACAATTTTTTTTTTTTTTTTATCCATGGACTCCTAAGACTCTTTTCATTTAAAAAACATTGAATTTTTTTTTTGTGGTTTAGTAAACTGTTAACATGTTTAGTTTGAGCCTTAGCAAATACTTTCTTTAATGTGGGAAAATATACATAACATAAATTTACTATTTTAATCATTTTTTAAGTGTACAATTCAGTTGCATTAAGTACATTCGCGTTGTTGCGCAGCCATCACCATCATCCATCTCCAGCACATTTTTCACTTTGCAAAACTGAAACTCTGTGCCAGTTAAACAGTAACTCTCTATTCCTCCCTTCCCTTAGCCCTTGGGAATCACCATTTTATTTTTTGTCTATGAATTTGACTACTTTGGGTATCTCATATAAGTGGAATTATGGTAGTGTTTGTACTTAACATAATGTATTCAGGATTTATCCATGTTGTAGCATGTACCAAAATTTCCTTTCTTTTTAAGGCTGAATAAATATTCCATTTTGTATGTGTTCATGTGGTGTGTGTGTGTGTGTGTGTGTGTGTATCACATTTATTTATATATTTTTATAGTTTAGTAAACATCTATTATCTCATATAGATTAACACACAGAAAGGAAAAGAACACTTTTTCCTTGTGATGAGAACTCAGGATTTACTCTCTTAACAACTTTCAAATATACCACACAGCAGTGTTAGCTATAGTCATCATGTTGTACATTACATCCTTGGTACTTATCTTATCACTGAAAGTTTGTACCTTTTGACCACCTTCCTCCAGTTCTCCCCCCCCCCCCCCCCCCCCCCCCCCCCCCCCCCCCCCCCCCCGCCCCCGTCCACCGTCCACCTCTGATAGCCATAAGTGTGATCTTGTTATCAGTTTGTTTGTTTTAGATTCCATATAAGTGAAATCATACAGTATTTGTTTTTGCCTGACTTATTTTACTTAGCATAATGCCTTCAAGTTTTATCCACGTTGTCACAAAAGGCAGGATTTTCTTCTTTTTATGGCTGAATAATATTCCTTTATACATACGTATATGTACCACAATTTCTTTATCATTCATCCATTGGTGGACACTTAGGTTGTTTGTATGCCTTGGTTCTTATAAATAATGCTACAGTGAACATGGGGGTATAGATATCTCTTTGACAGTGTTTTTATTTACTTCAGATATATTCCCACAAGTAGAATTGCTGAATCACATGGCAGTTATGTTTTTAATTTTTTGAGGAAACTCCACACTGTTTTGCATAGTAAGCTGTACCAAGTTACAATCCCACCAACAGTACACAAGGGCTCCCCTTTATCTGCATCCTGTCCAGCATTTGTTATTGCTTGTCTTTTTGGTGATAGCCAATCTTACAGATGTGAGGTGATACCTTACTGGGTTTTGATTTGCATCGCCCTAATGATGAGTGATGCTGAGCATCTTTTCATATATCTGTTGACCATCTGCATACCTTCTTTGGATCAATGTCTCTTCAGACCCTTAACCCATTTTTAAATTGGATTATTTGTTGTTTTGCTATTGAGTGGTATGAGTTCTTTATATATTTTGGACCTTATTAGATATATGGTTTGCAAATATTTTTTCCCATTCTGTAGGTTGTGTTTCCATTTTGTTGATCATTTCTTCTTTTTAATTGTTACATTTCTGGTTTTTTGTTTTTTTTTTGTAGTATATGGGTAGTTCTCTGGCTGGGAATCAAACCCAGGCTGCAGTGTTGACAGCGCCAGCGCCAAAGCCTTAAGCCACTACACCACCAGGGAACTCCCATTAATTGTTACATTTCTTGGGGTGACATTGGTTAGTAAAAATTCCATAGGTTCCAGGTGTACAGTTCTGCAGTGCATCGTCTGTGTGTTGCATTATGTGTTCACTACTCAGTGTCACTTCTCCTTCCATCACCGTGTATTTGACTCCCCCTCCCTCCTCTCCCACCCCCCTCCTCTTACCCTCAGGTAACCACTAAACTGTTGACTGTGTTCATGAGTTTTTGTTCCTTTCTTGCTTTCAGTTTTATAGTCCATATATGAGTGAAGTCATATGGTTCTGGGTTTTTTCTGTCTGGCTTATTTTGCTTATATGATGATCTCCAGGTCCATCCATTTTGTCGCAAATGGCGATATTTCATCTTTTCTTACAGCTGAGTAATATTCCATTGTGTATATGTACCACAGCTTCTTTATCCAGTCGTCTGTCACAGGGCACTTTGGTTGTTTCCATGACTCGGCCACCATGAACAGCGCTGTGATGAACATAGGGTTGATCATTTCTTTTGCTGTGCAGAAGCTTTTCCCCCCTCATTTATTTTTAATTTTCAATTACATGTGACATATAATACTATATTGGTTTCAGGTTTATAGCATAGTGCTGAGACATTTATATATAACTTATAAAAATCCTTATTCTGATACATCTGGTTCCTATCTGACACTATACATAGTTATTACAATGCTATTGACTGTATGCCCTGTGCTGCACTTTACATCCCTGTAGCTGTTTTGTCACTATGAATTTGTACTTCTTGATTTCTTCCCCTTTTTCACCCACCCCTCCCACCCTCTTCCCATCACCTCAACAAATATAGTACCCATCTGACACCACCCAGAGTTATTGCAACATGATTGACTGTATTCCCATGTTATACCCTATATCCCCATAGCTGTTACCGTATAACCACCAAACTGAACTTCCCAATCTCTTCCCCTTACTTCACCCCTCCCCCAACCACCTCCCATCTGGTAAGAAATCAAATGTTTTCTATATTTATGCATCTGTTCCTGATTTGCTCGTTTATTTTCTTTTTTGAATTTCACCTATAAGCAAAGTCAACTTGGCATCTGTCTTCCTCTATTTGACACTCTGCTTGGTACAGTATTGTCCTTATCTTTTGATTGGAGTTTTTAATCCATTTAAATTGAAGGTATTGTTGATATGTACCTATTGCCATTTTATTATTCATAGTTTTGCTTTTTAACTCCCATCTTAAGCAGTCGCTCTAACATTCCTTGTAGTACTGGTTTGGTGGTAATGAATTTCTTTAGCTGTTTCTTGTCTGGGAAGTTTTTTATTTGTCCTTCAATTTTGAATGATAGACTTGGTGGATAAAGTAATCTTGATTGTAGGTCCTTGCTTTTTCTCATCACATTGAATAATTTTCTGCTACACCCTTCTGGCCTGCAAAGTTTCTGTTGAGAAATCGGCTGAAAGTCTTATGGGAGCTCCCTTATATGTAACTGGTTGCTTTTCTCTTGTTGCTTTTAGGATTCTCTCTTTGCCTTTAAACTTTGCCATTTTAATTATAATGTGTCTTGGTGTGGGCCTATTTGGGTTTATCTTGTTTGGGATTCTTTGTGCTTCTTGGGCTTGTATGTCTGTTTCCTTCGCCAGATTAGGGAAGTTTTTAGTCATTATTTCTTCAATAGGTTCTTAATTCTTTGCTTTCTCTCTTCTCCTTTTGGTACTCCTATGATATGAATGTTGTTATGCTTGATGTTGTCCCAGAGCTCCCTTAAACTATCTTTATTGTTTAGGGTTCTTTTTTCTTTGTGTTGTTCTAACTGGATGTTTTCTGCTACTATGTCTTCCAATTCACTGATTTGATCCTCTATTCCATCTAGTCTGCTGGTGATTCCTTGTGTTGCATTCTGAATTTCAGTTACTGTATTCTTCATTTCTGACTGGTTCTTTTTTATGGTTTCTCTATCCCTTATGCTTGCTATCTCTGTTGAAGTTTTCACTAAGTTCCTTGAGCATCCTTATAATCCTTATCGTTATTTTGAACTCTGTATCTGATAGATTGCTTGCTGTCATCTTGTTTATTGGTTCTTCAGGAATTTTCTGCTCTTCTTTTATTTGAGAAGTATATCTTTGTTTCCTCATTTTGGATACCTATCTGTATTTGTTTCTATGTATTAGGTAGATTTGCTATGTCTCTCATTATTGCTGGATAGCCTTGTATAGTTAGTAGGTGCCCTGTGGGGCCCTAGCACTGTCTCTCTGGTCACCTGTGCTAGATGCTCCTATAGATTCTGGTTTGATGCCCCTGCTGTGCCTATAGCTACTCAGCAAAGTCTCAGAGCACACCAATGCCAGTTGCCACCCACCTGAGGCCTGTGGACTAAATAGTTTTCCAAGAAAGATTGCAATTTGGGAGGGGCTGGCTGCTCACTGGGAAAGTGCTTCTGGCATTGGTGTAGTTGGGTGGGGTGGGGTGGGGTCCCAGTGAGTCAGCTGGGTGGAGCTAGCATAGCTCACCAGACCAATCAGGTTCAGATTTGGCCATATGGGGGTGAGCGCCTATATGGGAGGAGGATGCACCCAGGAAAATGGTGACTGTCCTCCAGCCCTTGCCCCAAAGCCACAAACCTCAGTCTGTTCCCCATATGCCTCCAATACCCCCTGAGTCACTGTTGCTGTGTTGGAGCCCAGGGTAAGTACCTGCCAGTGACTGAGTTTGCACAAGCACTTTAAGAGAATGTCTGGGTTTCCCACAGCCTTCCGTCCCATCTTTCACAGTAAGATGTTGTGAGCTCTCCTTCCCAGCACCCGTGCTCCAGGCTGGGGAGGCTGGCATGCGGCTAGGGTCCCTTGCTCCTCCGGGGGGGAACCTCCGTGGCTGAGATATCCCTCCTGATTCTCTATCATCAGTGGAGGTTTGGCTCCTTTTGCATCTGCGGCCCTCCTGCCAGTCTAAATATGACTTCCTCTCTTTTGTATCCTTAGTTACAAAACTTCTGTTCAGAAAGACTTCAGTTGGTTTCTCCAGGTTGGTTGTTCAGTAATTTAGTTGTAATTTTAATGTGTTCATGGAAGGAAGCAGCCACAGTCTTTACCTACATGTTGGATCTCCTTGTGTAGGTATCATGTTTAGTTTATCCATCCATCAGTGGACAGTTGTGTTGCTTTCACCTTTTGGCTGTTTTGGATAACGCTGCTACAAATATGGGTAGATGTTTACAAGTTAAAGACTATGGTGAGGGAATACAATTTAATAGTTGGTACTGGGGCAGAAATTAAATACAAGTAGTTATTTTATTGTCTGTCACTGATTGACTCTGACCTAAATTCTCAGATTCCCATTTTCCCCCCATTATTTGAGTTATTGAAGAGTTGGAAGCTTGAATGATGTTGTGTATCTTAACAAAAAGTATGTAATGATTGACATTGTCTAATAATTTCTTATAGTACAGCACCATGTATTTATTCAATATTTCCTAAGAATAGTACTCATGATATTATTGTATAATAAAAATATCTTTAGGAATTGTTTGTTATTGGCAGGTTTTTATAAATATATTTATTAAATCCATACACACACACACACACACACACACACACATATATGTATGTAGGTATATATGAAATAAAAGAATATGTAAGTCAGAAAAGGATTCTGGGGATCAAAATAGTTCAAATGGAGAATTGAGAATCCAGGTAGGTGGGCAAAACTGTAGAGATAACAGGTCTTTAAGCCTAAGTTCAGGATGCTGCAGGTTATTACTCTTAAGTGTAGAGCCTTGGGGTTTTAAAACTAAGCAACACTATCTCTTGACTTTCTAAAAATTTAAGTGACTGACTGCCATGGATTATGCCAGTAGTCATGTTTTAAGATTTGGGTGACCCCTCAAACTGGATCATCAGATTAGCTAATATCTTCTTATAAGGAATGAATCCAAGAATATGTTGGAGGCACATCTGAATGCAATGAAATATTGTTACCAATTCTGAGCAGACAGATAATCTGATGATAAATTTTAAGCAGTGAGCTATATTGATATTATTGTCAAAGTAGCAGAGATATCAAAAGAACATTTGGAAAAGATTAAGTTAATAGTGTTTGTTACTGCAGTGGGGAAAACAAGTTGAATAGGGAGATTAGGGGACATCAAAGTAAAGCAGTTTATCTTCATATGCAAAGACCTTCAGCATTTAAAGGATCTTTACAGAAATGTTTCTCAAACTGTCATTGGTGAAAGACTAGAGTTCTAAAAAACTAAAAAAAAAAGAAATTTCCAGTATGTCACCAGCTGATATTTTTGTAAAATACAATAAAAATTAATTACTAGAAAAATGAAATAAAAACACATATGAAATATATGGCTGGGCTTTTTAATGTTAGATTCATCAGACCTAAAACTACTCTTACAAATTGCTTTATAAGTTTCTAAATTCTTACTTTTAATTTCTGTGCTTATCTCTTTCAGATTAGTGACATAGAACTTTTGACTCCCCCAAGGCTTAACTAAAGCCTGTTTTTGAGTGAAAGCCTTACTAATACAATAAACGGTTGATTAACACATATTTTATACATATTACATACTGTATTCTTACAATAAAGTAAGCTAAAGAATATGTTATTAAGAAAATCATAAGGAAGAGAAAATACATTTACAGTATTGATTGAAAATCTACATAGTTTAAACCCATTGTTCAAGGGTCAACTGTATACGAGAGGGGACCCCCCCCAAAACCAGAAATTTATAAAAAATTGTATATTTATTCTTAAATGTTTAAACTTCAGTCACCTTTAAAGTACTACTCGTTTGATGCAGTAGACCTATTGCAACGCCTTTTCCACTGCTCAAAACAGTTTTGGAATTTGTTGATTTTGATTCTTCTTAGTGCTTCTGCCGTTTTTTGTTTCACCTCTTCCACATTGGCTAAGTATTTTCCTTTGAGGACTTTTTTCTTCCGAGGAAACAAAAAAAAGTTGCTTGGGGTGAGATAGGTGGATAGGGAGGGTAGGGCATGAGGGGGTCATGATGATTTTGGTCAAAAACTGCTAAACACTCAGCTCGGTGTGGTCAGGTGCATTGTCATGTCACACATTGTTCTTATAAATCACCCTTTGTGAAATGGGCAGACATATTGAAAGAGTCTCCAAAAAAAATTCACTAAACCTAATAAACACAGCCTCTCAACAACAATAGTAGTTGGTACACTGATGCAGATGGGTTCCTAGAATGCTCACTTAGTGGGGGAGGCCTGTAATAAAAAGGGGCCCACCCTCCAGAAGATAATTCCATTTGTTTGGGGTCCCCCTGGTACAGATGATACAAAGCTCCAGAATTCAGAAACTAGGGAATACATTCATTTAGGACATGTTTTGGGTCAAGAAATGAAAATGGTGGCCTAAAAAGGTTAACGGATTATTTTTATTGAACAAAAGTATGTAATATAAAAGTTACTTTTATGTTGTACATTAAAAGTATAGAAATTGTATGTAAGTTGACCTTGTTGGTGGAGATTTTTTATAATATTTATTAATGTAAGAGTTACCAGAATTCTCACAGAATAGGACTCAATCATTGACATTTATGAATTTGCTTTGACTTTGACATGACCTTGATGTGTGCTTGACTTCTCCAGTTCTACTTGCTCACCTGCACTATTTATATGCAGTAGTTATCAGGTCCTTCCTGTATGCCAGCAGGTATGCTGCTGGGCACTAAGGGATCCAAGGTTTAATGCACTCTATTTGGTTATAGAGCTTTCAATCCAGCAGATTACCTGTGCCCTTGGTTTTGCCCCTATTTAGGGACAGTTACAGTTAAATGTCTTTTCTTCCCATAGCTTGACCAGATCCAGTTCATTCTTAGAGTTCAATTGTTTTTCAGTGAACCTTCTTTGATTATCCCAGCTAAAAGTGATTTCTCTGCTCTCTCAACTTCTATTGTGCTTATTTTCTTTAAACACTAATTTGGCAATTAATCATGTTAATTGCTTTGTGACTTGTATCTATTGTGATCTTGAATTGTTATTTAAATTGTGCCTTGTTTTACTTGGATAAGTTTGATTTTTGTCTTCTGATTACCATTCATGTTTCCTGAGAATAGAAACTATTTTTTAACTCTTACAGCAGCAATCTCTAAACTTTTTTGATTAGGTACCTCAAATAATTTGATTATGAACCCCCAATACACACGTATTTACTTAATTATAAAAAATACTTATATAGCATTATAAAACATGTAAAATATAAGTTAAAAAGAATAAGATGAAATAACTAATACTGTAAAAATAATTTGTTACTTATATATGGTATTTTTTACCTATCATAGCTGAAAAAGAAATCTGAAAAAGATATATAGATTCTAATGGAAGAAATGCAATGTTCGTTGCAGATACTATGCCATAAGACTAGTTTTTAGTCCCACCCACCTGAAAATTTGCCCGTATTTGCATTATTGATATTATTTTCTAGCCACAGATGTTTTGCAAGAATCAGTTTAAGCCACTTGTCCATTTTTAAGGGCTTTAGTCTGGTTAAAACTAGACAGTGGATTTCTTACATCCATGAAGCATATCGCAGTATGCTGAAGGCAACTGAATAGTTGAGAGAACCACCACTAACCCCTTGGGGTTGTGAAGCTCCCATGCTTCCCTCAGGACACTTGAGCAACTGAGTGGGAACTCAAAGAAGGTGCAGAGGCCAATCCGTATATTACATATTGGGAAGGAGTAATCTCTCACTGTGTGTGTGTGTGTGTGTGTGTGTGTGTTCGCGCGCGCTTGCGCTTGTTTTCCCCTAAGATTTCTGTCCTGTACCACAGTGGATTATCTTACGTATTCACTTGAAAAGAGCCCATTGACCTGTTATGTGTAGCTCTTTATGTATTAATCACAGTGATGTTCAACTAATACTTACAGATTTCATTTGGAGAAAAGAAATGTGTATCCCCAATCACAAATTTCTGGAAAACTTTCTAGCTTTGTAAGAGTAAAAAAGTATTCTATTATATTAAAGAAGAGATGAAGATCATGAAAACAAGTGTTTAAAAATAATTTACTGTCATGGGAAAATATGAACTGACATCTACAGGTGGCTGTGTTTCCAATAGAAAATCTAAGTCAGATTTCTGTGATTATTACTAAGTCCAGACATAGTACATATATATATTTTAATTCATTTTTATTGTTAGACTTATTGGGGTGACATCTGTTAGCAAGGACTACATAGGTTTCAGGCATACAATTCTACAGTGCATTGTCACCTTGTATAATAAGTTCACCACCTAATGTGACTTCTCTTTCCATCACCATATATTTAGCTCCCCCTCCCTCCTCTCCCACCCTCTCCCCTTTCTCCCCTCCCTAACCCCACTCGTTCCCAAATATGTTTTCATTATTTTTTCTTTAGTTTCCTTTTAAAAATAACTTCTTTGTAGAGATCTTCCACATCTTTTGTGATACTTATTTTCATGTACGAGTATTTGATTGTTTGATATTGTTTTCAGTAGTATCTTTCTAAAAGTTTTTATTTTTCAACTGATTGTTGAAAAATAAATACATATACGAGGGCTGTCTGGAAAGTATCCGGCCATGTAATATGAAAAATAGAGGCATTTATGGCTGGATTTTTTCTGAACATTCCTTGTGTAGTATACAGTTGATTTTTGTGTATGTTCTTTGTCTAGCAACTCTAAATCTATTATTTCTTTAAATGCATAAGAAGATTTGAAGACTTCTACATGTACAGTCATATCACAAATATTTCTTCCTTTCCATTATTTATACCCTTATTTCTCATGTTACTTTACTTTCTGGGACGTCCAGTATAATGTTGAATAACAGTAGTAAGAACAGGTAGGTATCTTTGTCTCATATTCTATCTCAAAGGGAAAAATTAACCATTTTATTACTTAGTATGATGTTGCTGTAGGTTTTTTTGTAGATGACCTTTATCATATTAAGGAAGTTACTTTTTTATCTTCATTGCAAAGAATCTTTAAAATCATGAATGGATGTTTAATTTTATCAAACGCTTTTCTTGCACATATTGAGATAATGATATTAATTTTCTTTTATTCTGTTAACAGGGTGAATTAAGTGCACGTATTAAAAAAGAAGAAAGCTTGAACATTAATGACCTAAGCATCTATCCCAAAAAATTAAAAGATTTCCCCCTCCTAGTTAATTGTTAAAAATAGTATTAGAGCCCATCTTTCCTATTGAAATCTTATTTAATATAAACTACATTTTAGTTATAAGGAACACTTTCTAACATTTAAAAACACTCAGTAACCTAGATTTGAAATCTGTTATCTATAAATGGAGATACAACATAGAAACTGGGAATAACAGTTAATGCTACATGAACTGGCAAACACATTTTAAAAAGTATTTTATAATTTTTTAAATATTCTGGGATGAGTCACTTATTTTGTTACTGGTATTTTCAAATCTTGTGCTAAGAATTGAATCCATTCATTTTCTAGTAGGGCCTAGAAATAGATTTCAGGAGTGGTATAGAGGATGTACGATTTGGTGTTATCAGGAACATTGTATGTCATCAAGTAGATAGTTCTGCTCTTCTAGAGAGCAATGTAAAAAAAAATCTAAGTGTAATTTTGCTGCCTTCTTTTACCAACTTTAATTCATGAGTCTCCTCATAAAGTGACCTAAACTTGACCTAGTGGGTTTTGATGTAGTCAACCAGGTGGGCCATAATTCCCTTCTAAGACTGAGGGTGTAAAATTCTGGGAATCAGAAGTTCAAACGCCTTTGTGGATAAAATGCCCACTTTATAGATTATTTAGATACCTGTTAAGATAGTCTATATCAGTCTTATAGCTTCTTTACTACAGCATTTCAGTCTAGAAACCATAACTCTGAAACTGATGTGGTCTCAGCGGAATTATTGATGATAGGTTAATTTAGACAGAATAATTCTGTAAAATGAAAATGTGAATATCAGTTAACAGTTCATTCTAATTTGTGGCTTAATAGTTATTCAGCAGTCAATTTTTGGTTTTTGAGCCTATTGTATTTCACAGTCACCTGTTATTTTAGGTTGCCAAAGCTGATGACTTCCTTCTCAGCTGATGTTGAATAATATTGTTAGTTAAGCACAAACGTCATTATCAAGAAAACAGGAAGCTGTGTAGGAGAACATGCCAAATGGCAAATTAATAGTCAGGGTAAAGGAAACTGACGTAGACTCAGGGAAGGAACCTTGGAATTATCTACTTTGTTCTTTTTAGATGGTTTGAAGACTTTAGATATGGTTTAAAACATTATTTGTTTCCAGAAAATACGTCAAATAATAGGGTTAGCATTAAATTAGAAAGCATATAGTTTACATTGTCTTAAAAATGCTAACGTCTTAAAGGTTGTATAATATCTTAAAGCTGTGTTAATCCAGATTAATTTTTGGTTGTCATTAAAATCATATAAAGTGTAGTGAAATTGCCAGCTTTCCCTCTCTGCATTGATCCTTTAATAATTTGAGTCAGATCTTTATAACTAGGAACAAGTAATAATTTAAAGAGGATTCAAATCCAAATTGCTAAATAAACCAATAGTGTCAACATCATAGAGCTTATTTATTCAAGTCTGAGAGCCTTTTTCCCTCTTTTGCATCATTGATTTGCATGTATACAGTTCTTATTACTGATAAATCTTTTTCTTTTCATTAAAACACATGTGATAGAACACTTTTTGGCAATGTTTTGTCAGCTTCTACTTTTCATTGTTATAGGTACTTAATAAAATATCATTTGTTGAAGTAAATTATACTTCACATTTTTCACTAGGTTTCCCCTTTAATTATTGAGAGATGACTCAGTGTGGTTGTTAAGAAAATGGGCCCTGCAGCCAGATGTCCTTGGTTTGGATCCCAGTTCTGTCACTTATTAGCAAATTCTATAGCTTCTGTGTGCCTCAGTTTCCTCATTTGTTAAATGGAGGTAAATAGCACCTGTCTCTGAAGGCTGCTGTGGGCTTAAATAGTTAATCCAGTTAAAGAACTTACAGTAGTGCCTGCTATTTAGTAAATGCCCAACAAATATTAGCTGTTACTGTTATTAATATTATTTATTGTGAAAATAGTCATTTTAGGTAATGACTTTAAATTTTGGGTCACATGTACAGCTCTTCAAAAGGCTGGTCTTCCATAAATAATCACACTTTTCCCTTAGTCAGAGGTGAGGATGATAGCATCTTCCTAATTCCAGTTAAATAATCAGTTTTTGCATGAAAAGAGCAGACTGGGAACAAGATTTATGCTTTCATTCAGCACACCTTTAACTGTACATAGCTGTTGGAGTATCCACGTTCTGGATACTAGTGCTAGATGCTGGAGACTTAAAGATAATTTAAAGATGCCTAGGCCAGGGAAACTGAGATGTGGCCAGAGTGCCCTGAAAGTGATTTCTAGTCTCAGTGCTCTCACTGCATGCTTGTGAGACCCCCTGGGCTTCACTCTCATCATCTGTAAAATGATAGTTTTTTAATTGAGTTTATTATTATAAGTATATGCTAAAATTTCATCAGTGCTTAGCATTGTGCTAAATGCTGTACTAAGACATTTAAAAAAGTGCACCAAGAATCTTATGATCTAGTTGGGAAAACAAGCCACAATTAGAAAATAGGTAACATTGGGTGTCAGGTGATTAGATGTAAAATAAGAGGCCAAAAGGATAAGAGTATGTGAGGTTATTATAGTTAGCATATTATTGTATCAATGATTAGCTCCAGTTTTTGTTACAAAGTACTAGACTAAACTACTTGATTTGATCCTATCAAGAATTCCTGTTTGATAATTCCCACTTTGATAATCTCTGCAGAATGTGATAGTTTAGCTCACGTTGTTCTCCCACTTTATCGAAGTATTTAGAATATAGTATTCGATATTCCCAGTATATCAAAGTATTTAGAATATAGTAAAAGACATTTTTAGAGCATAGTTCTTCATCTAAAAACTTTTTACATTACCATGCCAGTGTTTTTTGTTCTTGTCATTGCCTTATTCTCAGCACTTAGCATATACCTGAAATATAGTAAGTACTCAGGAAGTTTAGTTGAGAGACAAATTTGAAATTATATTTTAATTTCAGGAATGTTTAAGTCACTTAATTATTTTATTCAATTTTATTATTATTCAAGTTACTTATTTTGATATCTTGGTTTTCTAAACCATAGCTCTAACTGTATGTTAGGACAAATTGCCATTATAAAACTATAATTTTAATGAAGTCAGTTGCTTTTTATTTAGTAGCTCCTTCATACTTGTGCAAAGAAATGACTTTCTGGATAATGAACTTTCCCGCCCTGTTAGTAATCTGTTCCTGACATCTGATTGCAGCTTTATGGGAGACCTCATACCAGAACTGCCCAGCAAAGCGATTCTCAAATTTCTGACACAAAGAAACTGTGAGACACAATAAATGTTAGAAATGAATTTTTAGATATTACATTATAAAGACGTTTATATACTTTACTTGAAGACTTTTTACCAGTAAATCACCTTCCATTCTTTCCTGAAAAGGAGTCAAACATTTAAGAAGAAAAAGATAACTCAAGCCATCATAGCCAAGTTTTTTCAGTCAAATATAAAAAGGATGTATTTAGCCTTAACATATTTACATAATTATAAGATAGATCCTGTTCATTATAAAAATCAAAACAATGCAGAAAGGCAATAGAAAAAAGTTATAAAAATCAACAAAAATCTTGCCACATTTTTGGTGACTCTCCTGAAATCTGTTTATGCATGTAAACACACACACAGACATCCATCTTTTCCATAAGTGGATCCATACTATTCATATTTGTTTTTCAGTTTTTCTTAACCCATGCACTTCTTTGATTAGCAGAAAAACTAATTTCCTCTTTGAATGTGGTTTGAAATTTTACAGTAAATTAAATAACATGACCAAGACCAATTTTTAGACAAAGGTAATTTAAGAAGGAGAAACATTTTTAGTATAATCTTAAAAGAACCTTTAGGTAACATGACATTGGCTTGTTTCCCATAAACCTAGGTAAATATGGAAGATAGAGCTTAACAGATACTTGAAATCGGTGCTCAACATTTCATTGGAGGAGAAGATGAGGGCTCTGTTGGAGAGACCTTCAGATGGAAGCTTAGCCTTTATTCTTTTGCCTTGAACAGTTCAGCTCTTGGCCCCAAATTTGTAATTGTTCTCAGCAAAACAGCACTGCAATTAACTGGAGATTAGTCATTTTAACTTGGTTATGCTCTTTGGGGAGTATTACCCCTCACCCATCCACATTCCAAGTGAGTGATCTTTCCAATAACATATAGCCCTCACCAAGGTGAGTTTTGGTAAATTTTGGGTAGCTCACCCATTAATGTGGCTGTTTCCGTGTACGATTTGGGTGTCCTCTCACACTACACTCCTGATTGCCCTTCTCCTAAACTTGTTCCTCTCCTAATTACCACTGTTGAGTAAATCTGTTGTCTCCATCACCACTGTTGTCTGTCATCTTTCCTGCCTGTAATGGATACCTGTCTGGTCTCCCCATTTCTGTTTTACCTTTTTACAGTGTCTGTTCCCATACAGTAGACAGGGTGATCTTTTAAAAGCATAGAATCAGATACCACTCTTAAAACACTTCTTCATGCTTGGAATAAAACCTGAGTGTGTCCCTCCCACCTGCAGGGCTCTGCAGTCGTGTTCCTTGCCTACCCCTTGTCCTGATCCTCTGCTGTTCTCTCCCTCATTCACTCTGCTCTAGCTGCATTGCCCAGACCTGTCCAGGTTTCTTCCTCCAGTGGTACCAAACTTAATGCTGCCATCACACCTTTGCACCAGCTATTTCCTCTGCCTGGAATGCTCTTCCCCAGAATTTTGCACGTTTGGCACGTTCATGTTTTTCACGTTTCGGATTTCACCTCCTCTGGAGGTCTTCCCTGATCTTCCAATGCAGTGTAGCTCCTGTTTTATTGCAGCGCCTTGCTTTATTTTCTTCATAACACTTAAGTAGTCTTAAACCATCTTGATGTATTTGTCTCTTGTGTATTGTTTCTACCCTTGCCATTTTCATGAGACTGTATATCTTGTCTGTCTTGTTCACCCTGTGTTCCTGAGACACAGAACAGTGCTCAATAAATCTTATCAAAGTGAAAAAAAATTAGTGAATGCATCACTCAGAAGTGTTCTGTGCATTGCCCTTTCACCTTCCTCCCTTACTGTGTGAATGGCTGGTTTCACGCCGTGAGGTGGCTGGGACCAGCCATTCACGTAGTAAGGGAGAGAGGTGAAGGGGCAATGCACAGAACACTTTCCCAGTCCTGGTTAAAAACTAAAGTAAATAATATAAAACGTGGCCCAACAGTGAATTAACAGGTCAGAAATGAATTTTACATAGAAGGAGGACTTATTCAAACAAACCTGAGTAGATTAATCCTGAGGATTTCCTGTACTATTAATAACTTCAGTTATTAAGCTATTTAGATAATAAGATCTTCAAGCCCCAAAAGACACTTGATTATGAATGGTTGTTTTTTGTTTGTTTGTTTGTTTTTTTAAATAATTTAAAAATTGTTAGTTGAATTTGAGAACAATTCTTATTGTTACTTGTAGGGTCACTTCTGTCATTAGATTATACTTCATATTTTGTAATGCTGTAACTTATGTGTTTTCCGTAAGTGTTTTCGAGTAACTGTGCTGTGGGCTAGAAAATATTATATTATGAAATGAGTATTTTACATAGTAAAATGTGCCCTGAAGAACTTTTTATATTGAAAGGTAAAAGGGAATGTATCCTTCAAGCCTGTGAAAAATTAAAATGGGTTAGTATGTCGTTACTAGTGTAACTGGTTTGTAGTTTACAAACTGCTGTTTCATTACTAGTGTAACTGGTTTGTAGTTTACAAACTGCTGTTTTTGTTGGCCCCTAACAATAAAGAAGGAGCCAACCTAGTGATTCATGTGAAATTCATCTAAGTTAGAGGTTTGTCTGGTTCTTTTCTCTTTCACATTCAAATAATTTTGGGAAAAAGTAATAGTAAATAATATGAGGTCTGAATTAGATTTTTTTTAGAGCCATTACTTCTCAAATTTATTTTCAAATGACTGTTGCCCTTCAAAGTGATCATCTAGCGAGGTACATTTATTCTAACAGTGCTTGCCTTCCTTAAATAACTTTTGTAGCTTCTTTTTCAGAAATGTGTTTCATAGCAAGTTTTGGAATGAGGACAAAAACTTAGCCTTCTTGCTTTATCAATGAAGACATATAACTTCCTCAATCTTCATATTAGTATTTTATTAATTTATGAAGCCAATACTGCAGTTATGCAGTTGAAGTTATGACTTGTAAGATCATGAAAGATACCTAATAAAGTAAATCTGTGTAAAGAACAAGGAATATTGTATAATTTTGTGAAGTAATAGATAAAAAAAAAAAAAAAACAAGCTGTTGAGACTCATGGGACTAGCTCACCCCACTTTTAAATTTACATTTTACCTTAAACAAGAGTGCAGTGTATTGTGCCCTCCTGCAGAGGTATGAGTAAGTGGTGAGGTGCCAGATCTAGGGGAAGCGCTTTACCTTCTGGAAGAGAGAGAAAGCCATCTGGTACCAGAGAAAGGCTGAAAGTGGGCTCTTCTTAGTACTAACCGATTGGAAGCTAAGAATCTGTGTTTAAAATAGAACCATAAAGTGCTCTTGTTTTCCAGTTCTTGGCCTCAAAGACTGCAGACCTCTTTTGGATGATATACCTATTTTAAAAGAGGGATATATTTCTTGGAGACAAATAGTTGAAGTAGTGTTGGTGTTTGTTGTTGGAAGGCATACAAGTTTTAAGATAAATGAATTACTTGTTTTAGAGTAAGTCTTACTGTCTTGGCATCCATGATCATCTTAAGGGCTTTTATTTTGTTCAGTAAGCCAATGTTTTAATCTTTTGTGTACAGAGATCACTTTTTATTTACTTTAATAAATTTCATAAATGTGTGGGGTTTAAAAAAAACAACTTTTCTTTTTCTCTTTTTAAAAGCTGCACATCATTGACTCCTGGACCCAACTGTGACCGATTTAAACTGCACATACCTTATGCTGGAGAGACATTAAAATGTAAGTAAAAGGGAGTTCCCTGATGGTGTAGTGGCTTAAGGCTTCGGTGTTGGCGCTGTCAGCACTGCGGCCTGGGTTCGATTCCCAGTCAGGGAGCTACCCACATACCAAAAAGCAAAAAAAAAAAAAGTAAACTATTTTACTTAAAATGTAGATTACAGTGCCAGTTATTAGGCTTTGTGCTTTAGTTTTTATTTCTGGTTGTTATGTTATTTCCTAAGACAGGCATGTCCAACCTGTGTCCCAGGACGGCTTTGAATGAGGCCCAACACAAATTCTTAAAACATTATGAGAGTTTTCTTTTTTTAAGCTCATCAGCTATCGTTAGTATCAGTGTATTTTATGTGTGGTCCAAGACAGTTTTTACTGTGGCCCAGGGAAGCCAAAAACTTGGACGATGCTGTCCTAGGATATTGATCACTAGGATTCCTTACTTTTTAAAAGTCTTTCAGTCCTAGTTGATTTGAAAGTTAAGCAGTTGACAGAATAAGTTGTCATCAAATAGCCATCCACATGCCATCTCTTTTATAGCACAGGTCAGAAATGCAAATGGCTATAAGGGCCAGATTGGTAGGTAACATGACAGGAGCCAGCTAGATGTGGCAAACTGGGGTTTGCGTACCCTGTCTCAAAGGACTGCCTCTACTGATTTATTGAGAGAAGGTGGAAATCTAAATTTTTATATAAATTCTGTCTGTTTTAGATGTTGGCCACTTTTTCAAAATTAAAAACTGTGGGCTAACATTATGCAGACCAGACCAAATATGTGCTGGGGTTGGCTTGAGCTCTTGACCATTGGTTTGTGATTTCAGTGAGTAGTATGCACGGTATACTGCTGGATTTAGTCCACCTTATACAGTTTAGGTTGCATCAGCCTTTGTCTGCCATTATTACCAGTGCTAAAGTGCTGTCCTAGAGCGGTAGACCTTGTAATCTAATCCCCACTTTGCTTTCTCCTCCTTAATTTCAAATGCATAAAAGAAGCTGCAGAACCGTTATTCTGCGGGAGCATTTGAGATCTTCCTTCTGGCATATGTTGTCAGTTTGATTCAAATGAACTCTTATGAAAGTCCTCTACAGGTTTGGATGTTTCTTATGTTGATATGTTGACAGAATATAGATTATTCCCGATGGAGCTTTTAGTTGAAATTCACCCTGTTCCTAGCCCCATGTCTAATTTTTGCCTACTTGCACCGGATGACTCCAAGTTTTTATGGTTTTACCAGGACCAATGGCTTCTTCCTTATCTGTAGGTTCTTCCTCACATTGTTGCAGCCAGAGCTTTCTCATCAAGTACTCCTCTTCTGTCCGCGTTCTGCCTTCTAGGAATTTGTTGAAATGTTTTATCTGTAGATTGCTATTCTCTCTTCTTCCTTTGTACTTTCTTGTTGTTTTGGATGTTTATTTTTCTGTTTCTACACAATCATTTAATGGGGAGGGGGTAGGTCTCATTGATCATAGTAAACAACTTTATCTAAAGTTTCTCATTAAATCCCACTAAAAACTTACAGTGTGTGGTTTAAACTATAATTTTAACCAAGGCTGAATCAAAATTTTGGAGCTTATGGTAATTTTATTTTGTAATTTTAAGAAATTAGAGATGGAGACTGTTTTATTTATTATATTTTCAGTCTTTAGCACAGTAAAGATATTCAATTAAATCTTTTGTTGAAGGAATGAAATGAATGCATGTATAAATTAATGAATATTAGTGTTCAGATTTTTGTTGGTTAAAGTATAGTGTTATAAAGAATGTGATATTCTATTACTTGTATCAGTCTTTTGCCAACAGAAATTCAGTTTTTAGAAGTTATTATATAAGAAATTTGTAATTGGAACATTGCTCTTAACAATTCAGAAAACAGGAGGGGCTTACAGTGCTTTGCAGATTTAGAGTCTGTATCACTTTTGTCTTTATAGATTTTACTCTGCCTTCTCAAAGCAGATTAATGAAAATAGCATGTGACTGAATTTTTATATTTCAGAATATTTTATATATTAGAAAGTAGTTCTTCTATAAATGTTTCATCTGTGAATAAAGGAAAATTTGTGCTGTTAATGATATTGAGAATTAAAGACAAGGAGAGGGAATATTTCTGCCCAGGAATTTATGAATTGATTCGTACAAGAATAGATTCCCACATTCAAGATTACGTAATTGAAGTAAAAAAGGACCAGAAGATTACAGTATATTAGGAATGATGCTGTTGTTTCCTCAGCTCCTTTAATGTGAAGAGACAACTCTTCAGTGTTGGGGCAGTGAACAAATTGCTAATTTGTGTAAGATTCTTATGGAAAATATGAAAAGATATCTGAATTAAATGGAAGTCCTTGAATTTCATAATTTAGAAGAGAGAACTGGTACTTACTTAAAGAGGATTGGAAAAGTGAATCTTCAGTGATCAAGTTTGACTTAAATAAAGTATATATTAAGGTCTAGGATGGTGCCACTAAAATGAGTGTAAGTTTACCAGTTATAGCAAAAGTCACAGGAGAAGATCAGTGAGCTTCATATAAATGCATATTTGTAAAAATAGCCACCCTAGTCACGAGCTATAGCCCTTAATTCTTGAAAAAACTGTGTTTATGCTTTTGTGTACCCTAAATGGTCAGACAATAGGTTGTTTTGCTCATATTTTATTTTCAATCCCTAGTGTATTGCCTGGCATTTAGAGAGGCTCAGTGAGTGAGTGTGGAATGAATGAACCATGTTCATTATTTGAATCTGGCAGTGATGAAGTTTGATGAGGAAGTGAAAACTCTGAAGTATTCTCAATTTTACAAGTTCATGGAATAACACTATATAAATATAAAGAGAGATAATTGAAATGTTATAAGTTATATTAAGCAAGTCTGTGGCTGGTAAATCAAATGGTTTGCTAACATTGGTTTTAAATTTGAAATTAATCTTTTAATTAAAATTTCTGTTTTTCATACTAACAATTTAATCAGGGATGTTTAGTTATAAGAAACCCATTGGAACAAACGTAAATCATAGAGTTTGTCTTTATAAGAAATTAAGTGAGTTCCGTGGTGCCCAAGGATGGGAAATATAGCCACTCCTCACAGGCATTGCAACCAGGGAGTGGAAGGACGGCAGACACCATAGCAGCTCATCAGCATCTGTGTCTTTGTTTGTGTCTTTCTCCTGCAATATATTCTACTGTTACTATATTCACTTTATTCTAGCCCCTCCCCCCCCCATGTCTGTTTCTCCTCACATAGAGTAGAAAAGGCTTCCTGCGCCCCTTATAAGTGGTGACTCAGTTTAAGGCCACCAGAAACTGCCTGTGGTCTTGGAATCTAAATTCCTGGGAGAGAGGGTCTGTTTGGCAGCTTGGACTGGATGTCCACTTGTGGTCTAGTCATATGGCCAAGAGTTCTGGGTTGTGTATTATCAGCCTCGTTACTAGAGGTCAGTTCAGCCCAAGGTCAGCTTGGGCTTCGGCAGGTGCCCAGAGAGGTGTGTATCTATTATACAGTGTGTATCTATTATACAGTTTCGGGAATCCTTTCTAAAGAGCTTCCAAATAAAACTATAGACAGTCTTCATTTTATCTTTAACAGTAGAAGCAATGCCATTGTTTATCATCTGAGAAGAATGATGAATATTTCAGGGCCATTTGTGAAAGAGTGGAGAAGTCATGCCAAAAAATTATCTCCAAAGATTTTGAAGTTGAAAGACTTTGCCAGAGGAAATGCCTACTTTCAGAGGAAAATCTGAAAAAAAAAAAAAAAAAAAAAAAAAAAAAAAAAAAAAAAAAAAAAAAAAAAAAAAAAAAGATTGTAATTGTAATTTAGATAATACATTCTCTCCCGTGTTCTCATAGGAACAGTGTAAAATGACTGTTCATTTCCAAGGCTTCGATAATGCATCACTAAATTTAAATTTTTAGTTTTTGGAGAAAGTTTACAACAAAAGGAAACCAATCTCAGAACTGCTATTTAAATGGAATGCACCGTTTAATTAAACAGTGATCAAACATAGACAAAGGTTTTTGTACACACATTACAAATAGTGTTCCAGAACTTGTGCTTTACTGAGTCTTGAAATCAACTTCATTTTTGATCCCATCTCAAGTAGTTTGGCTGCTGTCAGTGTGCATTAACACAGTGCTTCATGGATCTCAGGTCCATTACATATTCTTTTGTCTTCGTCAATCAACATAGTAAACTCAAAATGCTTTTCCCCCTGTTCTTTGTCTTCTAAAAACTTACTTATGCAGTGTTGTGTAGAGAATTCAAAGAGTTGACCCTGATGGCTGTCAAACACACTGAGCACCAAACTGGTAGCACCTGAAGGTCCCAGCGGTGTTGTGGCATTTGTTGCACCAGCTGTAAGATATATTTAAGTTCTGTTGAGTTACTCTTATCTGTAAGAATTTTGTGCTTTGTTTTGTTTATTATTTTCCCTTGTATTTTGAACTTTGGCCAGGAGGTTTAAAAGCTGGTTGCTGTGGCTAAAGCTGTTGGCAGTTTCGTTGGGATGACAGTGTTGTTTATGAAAAATTTCTTGTGTAGTTTAAAATAAATAATCTATTTGGCAAATGTTAACCAAGTAATTGTTCTGCTTTAACCCTTTCTCCTTTCCCTTTCGTAATTTAGTGCCTGAATCCCTCAGCCTAGCATTCAAGGCTGTCAGAGCCTGCCATTCTAGCCTCTCAGGCCGCTCCAGGTGGAGCTCAGCTGACAACAATCCAAGTCAAAAGCCTACAACAAGTGATTTGTTCGTTGTGTTGTGCAAATACCCTGCGTTCTATGTTTCTGCTTTTGTTCACACTGTTTTGGTTTCAGTAGGACAGACCAACGAAATAATAAAATAGCCTGACTGTTTCGTGATATACTTGGTTCTTCATTTGCACTCACAAATCTGCTGCTCTAATGGAGATGCTCTCTGGAAAGCTCCTTGGCCCCCATTCTTCTAGTCTCCAGGACCACCTGCAAGGAAAATAGGAGTTAGCCATTTTCACTATGACTTGGAACAGTTGAGCTAAGTAAAAAATTGAACCCTACATCAACAGACTGAGTATTTTCATCATGCTGAGAGGCATTATAATTTTCCTTGGTAGCATAGTTCATTTTGCTTTATTTTTATCTTTTCAAAGGATTCATTTACTTAAAGATTATTATCTAGCATTCAGGGTATTTTTAGAGGCTAATTAGGGAGGCAGGTCACCTTTGATTTAGTGAATGTTCTAAAAATGCTCATTGAAAGGCAAGTAAGAAGTGCTAATTTTGTGGATTAGCCATTATCTCTCCCTTAGATTTTGAGGATTCCTTTGTCCTAGTATTTCAGAATATTTTATTTTCTTAGAATTCTTGGAATGTTAGAAAAAAATTTAAAGAATAACAATATTATTAACTTAAATTTGTAAAGTCAGCTTAGTTATATGTGTATGTATATATAAAGTGGTTTTGATGCTGATTATAGTTTATTAAAAATGATGAATATAATTACTAAACTAACTTAGTGAGCATTTATTTTATAGAGAGGTTTATCTTACACATGATCTCATTTAATCATACAGTGAGATATAAATTTATAACCTACTTTTTACATTAATTTTACTGAGGTGTAATTTACATATAATGAAATGTCCCTATTTTTAAAAATATGTACAGTTGCATACACTTTGACAGTTGTAAACACCTATGTAACTACACCATGGTCAAAATACAGAATATTTTCATCTGAAGAAAATAGAACATTTCCTTCCCTCTACAAGTCAGTCCCTTCCACCACCATCCCCTCAATCCTTGAACCTTAGTTTCTCTCTAAATTATAAATCAGTTTTTCCTGTTTTAGACTTTTATATAAAGGGAATCCTATACTATATAGTTTTGTATGGTTTCTTTCATTCAGCCTGTTTTTGAGATTCATCCATATTATTTCTTATATCAATACTTAGTTCTTTTTATTGCTGACTAATATAACATTATATGGATAGATCACATTTTTTTTTTTTTTTTTTGGTGGTTCCCTGGCTGGGAATCGAACCCAGGCCGTGGCACTGAGAGCGCCAAAGCCTTAGCCACTGCACCACCGGGGATCCCCAGATCACATTTTTTTAATTCGTTCATCTATTAAAAGGACATTTGAGTTGTTTTCAGTTTTGGGTGATTATAAATAAATCTGCTGTTACATTTTTGTACAAGTATTTTTGCGAAGATACATTTTAGATTTCTTGAGTAGATACCCAGGAGTAGTATTGCTGTGTTGTAAGTTAAGAGTAATTGCTAAACTGTTTCCCAAAGTGGTTGTGTTATTTTATATTCTTAGTGGCAATTTATGAGCAGTCTAGTTACTCCGTATTTTTACTAACATTTGGTGTTGTTGATCTTTTAAATTATATGCATTCTAGTGGATGTGTATGGGTATTTCATTGTGGTTTTAACTTTCATTTTCATGTGCTTATTGGCTATTTGTTTATCTTTTGTTGTAAAGTAGCTGTTCAAATCTTTTGCTCAGTGTTTGTTGAGTTATAAGTGTTCTTTATATAGTGTATCAAGTTGTTTGTGCATTTGTCAATACTTTCTCCCCAGTCTGTGACTTCCCTTTTTATTTTCATAATGGTATCTTTGCAAGAGAAGTTTTTAATATTGATGAAGTTTAATTTAATAATTTTTTCTTTTTTGTTTATGCATTTGGCTGCTTGTTTAAGAAATCTTTGCCTACTTGAAGGTCTTAAAGATTTTCTCAGAAGTTTTTTATTTTTATCTTGACATTTTGGTCTATGATCCAATTTGAGTTAATTTTGACCATTCATAGGTTAATTAACCATTTAAGTATGCACCTTTTTATGAATGATTGGTTTGTAGTTTTCATTTAATGCTTTTTACTGGTTTTGGCATTATAGCAAAGCTGATTTCATAATAGAATGAGTTGTGACGAAAATCCTTTCCTTTATATTTTTGGAATGGTTTGTGAGGAATTCATATTATTTCTTCCTTAAACATTTGCTGCAGTTTGCTAGTGAAAACATCTGGCCTTGGAGTTTTCTTTGTGGGAAGGTTTTAAAGTATACATTCAATGTCCTTAGTAGATATAGAATTGATCAGGTTATCTACTTCATCTTGAGTAGGTGTTGGTGCTTCTTATCTTTAAAGGAATTTGTCTGTTTCATCTAAGTTGCTGAATTTACTAGCATAAAATATTTTATAATACTCTCTTATTTTTAAAAAATAATATATAAAATCTATAACGGTTCCCATGTGTTTTTCCTGATATTAGTAATTGCACCCCCCGCCCCCACCCCCACCCCCTTTTTTTTACCAGTCTGGCTAATTTTTCAGTTTTATTCATCTAAGAGAATCAGCTTTGGATTTACCCATCTTCTCTGTTGTACTTCTGCTTTTCTATTTCATTGATTTCCATTATGATCTTCTCTTACTTTGGTTTTACTTGCTCTTCTTCTCCCACATTGTTAAGATGGAAGTTGAGGAGGACATTGATTTGAGATCTTTCTTCTTTTCTAATACTGGTGTTTAGTGTTATTCTAACTACTGCTTTAGCTGTATCCCACTGGTCTGGATATGTTGTATTTTCATTTTAATTCATTATATTTTCTAATTTCCCTTTTGACTTCTGTGTTTGGCCCATAGATTATTTGGAAACGTGTTATTTAATTTCCGGAATTTTTTGGATTTTTCTAATACTTTTCTTTTCTTCATTTTGAATTTAATTTCATTATGGTTTGAAAATATTCTTTGTGTAACTTACATCCTTTTAAATTTATTGAGACTTGTTTTATGGTCTAGAATAGGGACTATTTTAGTAAATGTACAGCATCTTGTGAGGGTACAAAGTTGATGTCAATAAATGCCAACATTTCTATTAATTATCTTTGTTTTTCACGGTGATTCTTCTTCTTTTTTTTTTTTTTTATAAGATTATGGCATTTCCAATAGTGTCTTTAGATCAGGAAAGAGGGACTCATACTTTTTCAGAGGAGGTAAAGCAGAGATTTTAAAATTCTTGTCTGTCCTAGGAATTAAGGGTACTTAAGAATTCTGGGTTCTTAATGGAAGTATTTGGAGGGACCAGATGTGCTTTTGTTTTGAACTAGTCTCTTTTCCTTATTATTTTGGGCCTTAAGAACATTAAATTGCTCTTGTCACAAGGATATTCAGACAGAAGTTGGCATAAGACCTTCTGGGATTTTATGTGGTCATTTCAAATGGCATAGATATTCCAGATCACTTCAGGTTGCATGGCAGGCTTTATGTGGCATTACCTGGTAGTTGATCTCCATTGATTTTCACTGGGTCATTAGGGGAAATAATTGAGATTTTTTATTTCAGTTCTCTCAAAAGATATGAACCATGTGTTAATTTCTAGTATATGACATAATTCCTATTAACTTGTATATATTGATTTTTAATAAATCTATCTACATGTATCTTTTTATATGTATTTTTTAATGTGGCAGATATGACTCTTTGTTTCTATTGAAATTAAAAACTGAGACTTCTGTCTGATATACCCAAACCTACTAATTCTTCATAGAATGATTCTTTTACTACTGTTCCCATGCTGCTATTGAAACTCTAATTTATTGAAATCCTTCTTCATGTTTCCAAAGTCAGGGAAGATAATCATCTTTTGATTCTTCAACCAGTCCTATATTAGCATGTAAAAAAGAAAACCAGTAGTGGCTTTACCCTTCAAGTTTCCCTCTGATACCACACTAAGATCATTAGTAACAACCCCACCAAAAAAAAAAAAAAAGAAAAGAAAAGAAAAAAATTCTCCTTTTTCTTCTGCCTTTGGCTACAGGGCTAGGTTCTTAAAGGAAGAGAACAAAATCTTTTAGTAGGATTATCTGTTTAGTGATGGGGAATTAGAGCCATTAAAGAAAAAATAAACAACTTAACCAAAAATACGGTGAAATAGAAAAGTAGATGCTAGAGGATTTAGGAAATTCCAGGGAGTTTTGTAGATATAGGATTTTATTTTATTTATTTTTTATTTTTATTTTTTTGGGTAGTTCCCTGGCTGGGAATTGAACCCAGGCCACAGCATTGAGTGTGCTGAAGCCTAGCCACTACACCACCAGGGAACCCCCTATATGGGATTTTAGATGAAGAACAGGTACATCTAACTTGTGGAAGGAATGAAGCAGCAAGGGAAGAGATAGGTGAATTCCCAGGAATAGAGTTAGCTTGAAGATTAGGAGAAAGAATTTTAAAAAAATGTTCTTATGCAGTCTGAATAAAATTTATTTTCCCCTTCTGTGGGCCTTAGATTAGGATCTTTTTATATTATTGTTGTTCTATATGGTAACCCTGTTTGTTAGTGGTGGTGTCAGCCTAATAGGATGTGATTGCATTCAACGTATAGAAAAGTTACAACTCATCTCTAGTTAGTTCTTCTTTGTACTTATGCCTAAACCTCTCCATCTGGAGAAGTGCCAGTTTGCCACTAAATTTAAATAAATAAGAACATTTCTCATCAATAGGGGTGGCAAATTTAGCCCCTCTTTAGAGCACTGAGCAGTTTATGACCATATGTTAAATACCATAAAACAGCTTTAAAGACTTGGTCCCTGGCCATTGCCAGATTGCTCCGTAGGAGTGCAGCAGCAATGCGAGGGACTGGGAATGTTTCCTCCGGCCCTTGGAGGCCTCAGGAGCTCACTGATGTCACAGCCAAAGAGGCCTGTTTTCAAACATTCCCTTTTTAAAGGTGAAATACTAAAAGATTCCATTTTGGCATTTGGGTGCAAAGAAGGCAAGACTTCTTTTTGATTCTTAAGGGTCAAAATTAGTATGGAAAGTGTCGTGTGGGAGAATGAGTAACTTGGCAGCAGGGAGTCCAGAAGGCAAGTCTAGGAATAGGTAATAGATATCCTACTCATTCTTTTTCTTGGAGCATGAACTGGACTTTTATAAGGCATAAGCAAACCAAGTATCACATGTTTCTTAATTGTTTTCCTTTTGCCAATTTTTATGGAATGAATATTAATGTTAAAAACAATTTTTAAAATTTCACCCCTTTGGGCTGCCAATGATTTCTTTTCTTCCAGGAGTATGACTCATTATTTGGTGAGCTCCAAATACTAGCTTTTCTTCTTACCATCATACAGCCTGTGAATCATTTATGGCATTGAGTGGGTTCATGGCTGAGAGGATGAAGATGTGAGCCAGCAAACTTGTGATTCTTGGTCAAGTAGTGCTCTAGGGTCTAAGACTGACAGGACATAAGAAGAAACCACTGGTTCAGGCAGTGGCAGTGTTATTAAATAGGAATAGGTACCAAAAAGCATTGTACAAGATTTTTCTGACTATTCTCTCTGAAAGATAACTCTTCCTACAAAGGAAGATGATGAAATTTGGCTGTGAAAGGTCTAGGATTCCTCACCTTCTTGACTGTGTAAGTGCCAGCCTTGAGGGCTGGTTTCCTGTCAGTTCCTGTGTGGTTTGCCCTACATCCTCTTTGCAGGAGATCAGTATTTTAGGTCATCTATCATAACTGCTGTCCTGCACATTCTTGGCAATTTGATCTCAGTTTGCAGAAGGCAGCTGGTACACTTCTCTAGGAAGTGCAGCTGGAGAGCTCCTTTCTCCCTCTTCCTAAGACCAGGAAATTCACTATTGTTATTCACTGCTGCTTTCTTCCTTTGAAAGAACAAAAATCTTCAAACTTTAGCAAATTCCAAAAGTGCTAGGTAGCAGTTTGAAATCACCCTTTCTATTTTCATTGATGTAGGACAAAAACTTGAGTGATCTTTGACATCATTTGTCTGGTTTTTCCATAAACACGTATATGTGCGTTAGTGGAAGTCCCCTTTACCCCACTCATTGCAAATGAAGTTATGCTTAAGTTTTCAGGGTTACATCAAGGTGTTGTGTTCTGTTTTGGGTTTTGATTTTCAAGAATAGTCTAATTGCTTACTTAGGCCATGTTATTGCCCAGTTATTTTTTTCTTCTCTGTTTCTTTCCCTTACCAGTGAGATTTTTCTGTTCCTGTTCTGGCATCCATTAAGGCTGTTTACTTTGGATATGATTATTTAATGCACATTTCTTCACTATTTAATGTGAAGATAAAGGTATTTTAGTTATTCCAATTTATCATGTCATAGTGGGTGAACTATGTTGTGGAATTTAGAAAAGTGAGCAATTTTCTTCCTTTCTTATGATTCACAGCTCATATTTTGGCAACTTCATTTTATTTATGTAAAATAGAAATTACCTTTAGCCCATTTCATCCAAGAGAAGAACCAGTTTCTAAAGAGAATACAAACTCATGCATGGGTTATTTTTAATAGTATCCTTAACAATCCTCATGGCACAGATATTTCTACTTCTGATTCTTCTTTTCATCTTTATAAAAAAATCCCATTTTTCTCTAAGGTTCAGCAACATCATTTGTATAGCTCTTGGTTTCTTTTGTGTTCTGGTTCTTAAGATTGAATTCAGGGAAAGGAAAGAGAAATTGTTTTGTTTTATGGGAAAAAAGTGAACTTTCTGAAGTGGATTTCATGTCAGATTTATGGACATCAGGCAGTACCTGTATCATAGAACATCCCAGATTCTGATAATGCAGCAAGGATGGCATGAAGAAGACATTTAGATTTAAGACATCGGATAATTTGATATCTAGATTATCTATAGCAAACCAAATCTGTAGTTCCTGAAATAATATATTGATAAACTCTAGGGGTAGGAACCCCTGTGATTTTTAAGGTCTATATGACTCACATAGTAGCTAATCAGGAAATGTTTATTTATTAAATGAGTGAATCAGAAGAAATTATATCTTATGTGCAAAGTCTTAATTGGAAGTATACCAATTTGGGAGACCTGAGAAAGAATGGCGTAGTTTCTGCATTGAAGAAAGGGCTAGAGACCTACAAAAGGTTATAGAGAGCTACCAGGTTTACATGCATATTCAGAAAGAGTCCAGGAAAAGGCAAATGTGTTTGCCAACATTTGGGCTAGAATAGGACTAATTTTACTTGAAAAAACAACTATTAATAGATTTAATCTCTTATTATAGAATAATGAGTACAGTACACTGGGAAGAAAAAAAAATTGAATTTATCCCAAGAGTAGCAGAGCTTTAGATTGTGTCCTTGGGATGGATCTGATAAGAAGATCATGAAATGATTAGTGAGACATAAAGTATGTTGCTTGACAATATGCCTAGAGTCTGTCATGACCAAAGAATGAATGCTGCTTAATGTCGAAATCAGACAATTTGGTCATTTTAATGTAGAGCAAATTGCAAAATTGTTTCTTCACTTAATTTTTTTTTTTATTGTTCTTATCTTTCTGTTTCTCCTTTTCTTTTTTTTTTAAGTGTAATTTCACTACACTTGGGTAAGAGCACTCAAATGTCAGATTTTTAACTTACATAGGCAGGTTTGGCCATCTCTTCTAGAAAGGAAAGGAAAGAATTCACAAATCTCAAAGCACTTTCACCCGATTATGCTCCAGTCATTACTGAGCACCTACTCAGTCCAAATTTTGAAGCCTAGTATTTAAGGGCTCCATTGTTTGGCACCATCATAACCTTTCCAATATTCTCTCTTCTCTCTATTCCCTTCTTGACTAATAAACCAGATTACTTTGACAGTCTGTCCTCAGCCTTCGTTTTCAACTCTCCCTTTGAATATCTTGTTTCTACCAGTATCATCTGTTATAAAGGGTGCATAATTTGCTTTTGATCCCTTAAATTTTGCTAATTCTTTTACCCTTGTCTATAATTACCTTCTCATCTTTCTTTGTTTATCTAAGCCTACTGTGGACAGCACTAAGAATGGATGTTTTAAAAAGATTTGATTAGACTGAGCCTGATTTTTAGATGGAAAGGAAGTAGTTAGTGAAGTAGAAAACTGGCAGATTGTCCAGAGATGGCTCCAACAGTATCTCCTATCCCATGTGCTCTTCTACACTTTGTGTGACCTTGCCACTCCTCCAAGAGTTGAAGTATAACTTTTCCCTCTTGAATCAGGTGGGTTTATGACTGTTTTGACCAATAGAATATGATTAAAATAATGGTGCATGATTTATGAGGCTGGGCCAGAAAAAGCACTATAGCTTCCGCCTTTTTAGCAGAAATACTTGTGCTTGGAGCCCTGAGTACTTGCACATTGCTATACTGTCAGGTAGCCAGACCACATGAAGAGGCCACATGTTGGCACTATAGTCGGCAGTTCTTGTCTTGGAATTATCCCAACCCAGGTCCCAGACATATGAGTGGAACCATATTGGACCCTTCAGCTAGCCTACGCACCAGCTCAGTACCACTGAGAAATCCTGCAACACTGTGAGGAGCAAAGAATCGTCCATTTACATTCTGCCCATATTCTGAACTCACAGAATCTGTGGGCGTATATAATCAAACGGTTGTTGTTTTAAGCTTCTGAGTTTTGGGGTAGTTTGTTAGGTAGTATTAGTAATTGGAACAGAGACCCTGAAGAGTAGGAGCAGACCAAGAGCCCGTAGAAGAGTAGAAGAGATGGGACTAGGAGCAGAGGTAGAGAGGTTAAGTTTCCAGGGAGAGGAGGAAAAGACAAAAGGATTAGGAAAGAAGTGGGTAAATTTTGAGGGGAAAGGGTAGGCAATTCACATTGATGATCTATTGTTATCAATTTTATATATGTATATAAATATATAAAACGTATATGTATGTGTGTATGCATATTAATGTTTATATTTGGGTGTAGTTGGAGTTAGAGTCACCTGCCAGGAGGTGGAAGGTCTGGAGAGGGGCTGGCTGCCTGGTGGAGAGTATTGAAGATGGTACAGATTATTGGCCTTCAGCTCCTTGCTTTTAACAAATACTCTTAGGAAGAAAGACAGAGGCTTGGCTTTTTATCAGATGGTCTGTCTTCCTCAAAGAGTTTGTGTACAGTGTGTACTGTGAGTGTGAAGTATTTTGAGCCCTTCAGGAGAAACACAGGTGATTCTCTGCAGAGGAGTGCCTTGGATCCTGGCTCTGTTTATGAATTCTTAACGTCAACATGACTCTTTAGGTAGGATTTCGCTTGACCCAGAGGTGCTTGTGGTTTTGACAAATAAAATGGAGCCTACCTTTAGAGTGACGACTTTGATTTTAATTAGTAGTTTTCTTGCGAGGAGAGGGAACGGATCTAAAATTTTAGTTATGGAGCTTCAGAGGGTTTTGTCCACATTGAGGACTCAGCAGTTGTTGTTTATTGGGTGGTGGAATTGATTCTGTAAAAGAATTGTTTTCTGTAGCATCCAGCAGTCTGGCCACCAGCCATAGGCAAGTCAGTTCATTTTTGTGAAGGATTTCGTGCTCCGTTTCTAAATGTACTCTTAAGAGTCTGGGAATCCTGCAAGTTTCAGATAGCTTTCCATTTAGTAAATTATCTAATTTGGTGTTGAAATTTTTAAATTAAATGTTGTATGAAGAGAGATACTATAGAACTTCATTGAAATACTATTACTGGATAAAAGAACAGTACTTTCATGATAGGTTAACCATGATGTATCAAACCTTTACTTCATGTATTATAGTCAGAAGATAGAATTTGTGTTATAAGGGATTCTACTATATTTCACTTGATCTCTGTTAGGTGCTTTTATTTCACCATTCTTAATGTTGTTTTTTTTTTCCTACTATGTTGGAGTGAACTTGGCACTTTTTGTGACTTGTGTTTTGTTTATTTCTCCACCCTTTCCCTGAAAATTGTGGTACATGCAGATAACTAGCTCTCACAGACCCTGCTTGGTTTCTTTCTGACTTGCGTAATTTTCCTGGCAGGGGACTGACTGTCTTTGTCCTTTGTTTTCATCAACTTAAATTTAAATTATCAAACAGAAATTGTCATTGTGATACCATTGCTCTTAAAAAACTGCTCATTTTCTATTGCTTGATTTTTAAATTTTTTTCCTGTTTTCAGTGAATGTTGGGTAGAGCTTGTGTACCTTCAAGTGTTTTTACTCTGATATGGTAAATTTATTTATTTTTAAATTCATTGTTGCTGAATAGTATTTTCTTATATCTCCCTTTTAAGAATTTTAATTTACTCAGCTTTATTTTCCAGCATCCTGAGTTTTCATTCATTTCAATAGATTTCCTCCCCTTTTGGCTTCTGTGGATGACGGGACTTGCTTTTGTTCACTGTCGGACTTGTTTAGCTCTGTCCTGTGTGAACTCAAAGGATCCTTCACATTCTGTTTTTCTTTTTTTAATATCTTCTTTGGTCCAGCTACTGGGCATTTCAGAGTTATTTGACAGTAGAGCATTACTCAGTTTTGGTTTTCCCCCTATGGATTCCACAGGCTAATGCTTGGTTTTCACAATGTTTCTGAGCGTTTATGAGTGGGTTTTTGCATGATCTTCTAAGCACTCCTTTGTGGGAACTGAGGTACGAGGTCCAGCCTGAGACTGTTCTTTGTGTGCTAGTTTGGTTCTGCGGCTGGTGTTCTGGTTTGTGCTGTGGATGCAGTCAGGAAAAGACATATTGTGAAACAGTGAACTCAGAATTGAAAGCAAGATTAGTGTGGGTCCCCCTACCCCCATCTAGTATTCTGGTATTATTTCTCTTGATTTTTTTGGCAAGTATCGCTTGTCTGTTTTAAATTGTGTCACATCAGCCATAAATTTCTGCTTCGTATAATTCATCTAGGAATTAGAAAGAAGTACTTACAGTCGTATAATGTTCTATATTTTCCAAAGTATTTTTACTTAAATGATCTCACTTTAATTTCCCAACAGCTTTTGGAGAGCCAGTTATCCTGCTTTTACATGTCAGGGTGGGCTCATTGGGTCTTAGTGACTGTGCTGAGGTCACATAACTGGGAAATCAGGGATCCAGAACTCAAATCCAAGACTTCCAAGTGCAAGTTCAATGCTTTCCCCACTGTATCATGCTGGGAAAGAAATATGTTTTTATTGCTCCATAGTAACAACCTGCTTCTCCGTGGAAGCAGAGAAGAGCAAATCAAGGTGAATACTCAGCTACTCAGGGTGACAAAGTTAAGCAGGAAATAAGAACAAGCAATGATTTTACTAAATAGGAGGTAAACGTAACATCAGATGCTAATGACTTCTGCCATACATCAGCTAAGAAAGGTGTGTCCAGTTGACCAATGCCTGATTGGAAATTAACTGGCAAATTTCCCCTTCTATATGGCTCTTTCTTGGATACTTGAAGAGCAAAAACTGTGGTTTTCACTGGGTGGTGAACATATAATGCAATACATGGACGATGCACTGTAGAATTGTACGCCTGGAACCCAAGTAATTCTTGTTAACCAATGTCACCCCAATAAGTCTAAAAATAAAAACAAAACCCCCACAAACAACAACAACAACTGGTTTGTTATTTTTGTTTTGTTTGTTTGTTTGTTTCTGAGGGCAGAAATTTGCAGAAAATAAGGTGAGAAGTTAATCAGGTTTATGAGAGATAAGGGCTCAGTTTCAGCTTTGAGATGTGGAGAATAGTCTTAAATGCTGTATTTTACGCTATGTATCTTTAGGACTAGTTAGCCTGTGATCTTAAGTTGTCTTGTAGACCCTGACCTCATAACATGGCTTTATGATTCAGGTCTGTTTTCTGTCTTGATACAGTTTTAATTGTCTTAATTATATCTTTTTGATACAGTAAAATTGTTTTTTAATTTACAATCAGATCATAAATTAAACAGCAGTTTTGGACCACTTTCTAAAATTAGTTGGAGGGTTTTTTCTTCAATGTGGGAAAGGAGGAAAGAAAACTTAAAGGTCAAGATAATAAGATAGACTGGATATGTTTAGCTAAACTGGGCATTTGTGAGTGAGAAAACTGTGTTTTCATTTTAAAATGCACTTTATTTAGAAATGAAATTATCAAAAGATTTTAACCTTAGCATATGCTTTAAATATTAAGTACCCACTTTTATTTTGTGAACCAGAAGGGATCTGAAATTAGATATGATCAAAAGCAAATTTAATTAAAATAGAATATTCTCCCCTCGACCTATTAGTCTCGCTACAGTTCCTCTTAAGAGACATGCATTTGTCAGAATGTATGTCATCCTAATAATTAATTGAAGTGGAAGCACTTTATTTTTAGAGCTAAAGACCCTTTGATGTCATCTAATCTACAACCAATTATAGTAATTTCTTTAGTGGTGTCCTTGGTAAGTGGATATATAACTACTGTGATTAATAGAGATCCTATTATTTATGAGACAAAATATTATTTATTTATTTTTATTTATTTTTTTGGGTGGTTCCCTGGCTGGGAATTGAACCCAGGTCGCGGCATTGAAAGCGCCAAAACCTAGCCACTACACCACCAGGGAACCCCCCATGAGACAAAATATTTTTGTCCTAAGCACAAACCAATTTTATTTCCTCATCTGCATGACAGTTTCATGGTACTGTAAAGAATACTCAGCAGAATTCTTGGTTGAATTAATTGGTCATACCAGAATTCTTTTATAGTGGTAAACTTTTTGAAAAATGGAATTACTATAACTATCAAATAATTATCAGAGTAGAGAAATTGTGGATAATGGCAGCAGACTACAGATGAAGACAAACATGGTGCCAACATTTAAAGAAAAGGAGAGAGATTCTTAAATTATAGTTTAATTTTTATATTCACATTGGGTTAAGATTCAAGAGCTGATTATCAAAGAAATGGTTTGAGAGCATTTAAAACAAGCTTGTCCAATCCGTGACCTGTGGGCTGCACGTGGCCCAGGTTGGCTTTTAATGAGGCCCAATACAAATTCATAAACTTTCTTAAACATTATGAAAATTATGCATGGAACTCTTTTTTAGCTCATCAGCTATCATTAGTGTTAGTGTATTTTATGTGTGGCCCAGGACAATTTTTCTTATTCCAATGTGGACAAGGGAAGCCAAAAGATTGAACACCTCTGATTTAAAACATGTTCTATCTTCAGTATCCACAGGTTTACATAGAAGCAAGTTATGAGGTCTGACAATTAAGTTTGTGAATTTGCCACAGTACACTTCGGTTGGCAGCACTGTACAAACAGCTTCGTAAGGTGTCATAACCTTGGTAAATCTGTGTCTCACAGCTGTGTTTGTGTCGATGTGTGGCGGTGCTTTGCTGAGTGACATTGGGTTTTCATGTGCCGTCACGAGAATGTTGGAGCTTGAACTAGAGCAATGAACAAATGTTACATTTCCTGTTAAACTCAGCAAGAGTGAAATCAGGGACATGTTAGTCCAAGTTTATGGAGATAATGCCATGAAGAAAATGGCAGTGTACAAATGGATTAAACGTTTTTCTGAGGGGAGAGAAAGTATCACTGATGAAGAGAGGTCAGGGGAGCTGTAACAAGCAGAGCTGACGAAAACATTGCAAAAGTTTGTGGAATTTTGTGTCAAAATCGTCAGCTGATTGTGAGAAGCATAGCAGACCAAGTAAGTAAACATCCAAAGAGAAACAGGAAAATCTTAACTGAAAATCTTTGTGTAAGAAAGGTGTGTGCAAAAATGGTCCAGAAGGAGCTCACTGATGAACAAAAGCCAAGGGGAGTTGATGTTTGCCAAGATCTTTTGTTAGAGGCAAGACAATGTTTTGGGCCATGTTATCACTGGTGATGAAACATGAATGCACCAGTAGTACCCTGAAACAAAGTGTCAAAGTGCACAATGGAAGTCATCCAATTCTCCATGACAAAAAATGTTCCATCGGTCCAAATCAAGAGTGAAAACAATGTTGCTAAACATTTTTTGATATCACAGGGATTGTTCATTATGAATTTGTACCAGCTAGACAAATAGTCAACCAAGTTTACTATTTTGAAAGTGTTGGAAAGGCTGCATGAAAAAGTTAGGCAAAAACGACCTGAACTTTTCACCAACAACTCATGACTCTTGCATCATGACAATGCACCACCTCACATGACACTGTCTGTGAGGGAGCGTTTGGCCAGTGCACAAATAACTATTGGAATACCGTCCCTACTCCCCTGATCTGGCTCCCAATGACTTTTTTTTCTTTACCTGAAGATAAAGGCAATATTGAAAGGAAGACATTTTGATGACATTCAGGACATCAGGGGTAATATGACAGCTCTGATGGCCATTCCAGAAAAAGAGCTCCAAACTTGCTTTGATGGCTGGACTAAGTGCTGATGTTGATGCACAGCTTCCCAAAGGGAGTACTTTGAAGGAGACCATAGTGATATTTAGCACTGAAGTATGTAGCACTTTTTCTAGGATGAGTTCGCGAACTTAACCTTGTCTGCCAAACTAACCTTACTTCTTTTTTTTGTTTTTGGTTGGCTCCCTGAGCGGAGATCGAACCCAGGCGTCGGTGGCGAGAGTGCCGAAGCTTAGCCACTAACCACCAGGGAATCCGCCCCCCCCCCCCCCATTATTTCTTTTTTGTTGGTGGATCAACTAACATAGCAAATCATTTCAGTGGAAAATGTAACCATTTTCCTGTGATATCTTTCTTGATAGTCTGTGCTGTTAAAAAAATGGTTAAGTAGATTTTGCAGTAAATTGAATGATCATTGGAAAGTGACTGAAATACTCTACTATTTAAACTATGTTTTGTTCAACATTTTTGGAATGATGTGGACATACTTATTTAATATGTGGAGGATATAAATTTAAAAACTGATACTATGATGTGTAACATACAAAATTAAAATTTATCCCAGTAGGCTAGTTTGTTGTATCAGAAACAATAGGATGAAATTTAACAGTGTAAAGTCCCTATTTAAGTTTCAAATTAGTTACATAGGTAGAGGAAAGTAGTGACATGAAAACAAATGTGGGATATACAGTGTGAAGCAGTCATGTGATATGACTACTGAGAAAGCTAACACAGTTTTGTGCTGTATTAACAGAAAAATTGGGTCCATAGCTTGGAATGAGGTTCTTGTGTTGTACCTGTGACATAGTAGACCACACATGAGTGACATTGGATGCCACGATGTACGAGAAACATTATTAACTAGTGTGTGTTTGAGAGAAATCATGACACATAGACAGTGCTTGAAGAAAACAGGAATGCTAGTTTTTAAAGGTAGAAAGGACTGGAAATGGCTGAGAGAGGTTAGTGAATTGTCCAAGATGGTATCATTAGTTAATGGCAGATCAAGTTCTGTACTGCTATTAGTACAGGGTTCTTTCTACTCATCACACTATTCTTCCACAAAGTAAAACCAGTTATACCAGGAAGAAGTTACTAGGAAGCAGATTTTGACTCTGCATAGGATTTTTAATAATTGGTGTTGTCCTCTAATATAAGGAATTGCTTTGAGTAACAATGAGTTTTTTTGTTAACTGGAAGAGTTGAAATAGATACTGTGTAACTTCTTTCTTGGAGATACTATACTTTTAAGGGATAATTCTGAGTTGTCAGAAACTGAGCTGGATAGCATATATGGAGAACTATCAACCATGTTCCTCGTTATGTCTTTTGTCCTTGTTAATTGTTAATAATGTCCTCTTTCCCACTCTAGGCTGTCTCAGTTTTGATGATATTAAAAAATGACATTATTGCCTTCATTATATAGTCCCTTCCAACTTTGTAAGTCTGCTGAATGAACATTATTTCAGCATAAATTATATTGGTTTGCCATCTGAGATCAAGTCCTGGTGCAGTATGTGACGTCTGAGACAGTCACTTAAAGATTTTTTAATGAAAAATTTTAAACACGAAAGTCGGTAGACTAGTATAATGATTTCCTGGGTACCTGTCATCCAGCTTCTCAGCTCTCAGTTTGTCATCAGTCATATTTTATATACCCTCCATCAACTTTTACCCAGATAATTTTGGAGCATATCCAAAGTGTCATTATCATCCTTATCATCATTATCATCCTTAAATATTTCAGAATGTATTACTACAAGATGACTTTTTTAAAAAAACCTAACTTTAATATCATTGTCACACTTTAAAAACCTACACTATTTGTAAATCTTTTAGTACCAGTCAGTATTCAAATTATTTTGGTTGATATATACACAAAGACATGTACACACATGTGTTTTTTTTGTGTTTTTTTTGTTTGTTTGTTTTGGTGTGTGTGTGTGTGTGTGTGTGTGTGTGTGTGTTCATGCCCATGCACGTGTTTTACGGTTTGTCTGGGTACTGATAGGGTATATGTTACAATAGGTTGATGTCTTATTTAGGTCTTATATTTATGGTCATCTCCTCCCCTGTCCCCTTCTTTTCTTACATTCTTTTTTCTCCTGTTCTTCCTCTTCTTCCCTCTGTTCATTCTTCTTTCTTCTTTACTTTGTCTCCAATTTATTGGAAAGAAACTGTGAAGAAACTGGGCCATTTGTCCTGTAGAGTTTCGCCCAGTCTGAATTTTGATGATTTCAGCCCTGTGGTGTCATTTAACATGTTTCTTTGTTCCTATATATCCTGTGTGAATTGGTAGTTTGATCTAGAGCGTTAATCAGATTCAGGTTTATTTTATTTTATTTTATTTTATTTTGGTAAGAATATTTACAGGGTAACATATTCTTCCATTAGGAGTCCTGTAATATCTGGTTGTCTTTTGATGTATTATGGCAGCCTTCAGTGGTTTTTGCTTAGATCCATTCATTTGTTAAGAGTTGCAAGGTGATATTCTATCATCTCTTGTTTCATTTATTGGATGAAATACTTCAACAAAGAGAAGTTTTTCCTGATCAACTATTTGGTAATCCCAAACACAATTCTTTTATAAGAGAATGAACTCTTGATTCTTTTCTGGTTTTCAAAATACTAAATAGGTTCTTTTGCATTTTCCAAAAATAACTTGATTTTTTAAGAGTATCATTATTAACTCATGGGTTTAAAAATTTGATAGTTTTCAGTCCATTATACTTACTATTATTATTGGTGCTTAAAGAGACCAGTCTTTGGCCAGTGAGAGCCTCTTCATGATGTTCCTGAATCTTGATTTGACCCTAAAAGCCTTTGATAGCTTTCCTGCTTTGTGACATGACCAGATGTTCTAGACTCATCTTGTATTTTTGCACTCTGGGCCTCAGGCCAGCCTCTTCACTCTTCTTCTCCTTATAGGGAACACTGGGAAAGCAATTTCTTGTAAGAAATTGCTGTACTTTGCAATATTGTGTGTCTATCTCTAGTGAGCTGCTGAGCCAGATTCTCCCAGGTCTCAAGCTACACTTTGGTTTAAGTTGGTACTTCAGGCAGCTTTAAAACCTTGAACCATTCTCCTTTATTGTAAGTAACTTTGTCCAGTCTTTACTTCCTTTCTTTGCTTTTTGGGCACAGGCATGCTAAGTTCCTTTACATGGTTGTGGGATAGAAATGGAAGTACTGAAGCCCTGTCACATGGCAGTGAACTTGACTGGCACAGACTGAGTGGTGCCTTCTTGTAAAGTCATCATCGAAGGAACAGGATGGTCAGAGGTGTGATTCCGGAAAATCACACACAACTATGGTTAGATGTTAAACAGTTCATTTCTCTACATTTCTTCATTGAAAAGCCAAAATCTCTCTCTTACTGGATTCCTAAAACACCAGATTCTGAGACAAAGATTTGGATGCATTTAGTTTATTTGGGAGGGGTCCCTGGAAAAGCACAGTGAGCGAGTGGGAAAGAGACACAAGGGAGAGAGAAAAGCCAAAAAAGGTGCGTAAGTGGGTCACTGCTGTGGGCAGATGGGATTGAAATTGTTTCTACTCCTATACCCACTCTAGCTTTTTTCCCCCTTTTTCCTTTTGGCGTTGGCCAAGCTCCCATTTAGGCCAAAGAACTGCCTAGGCAGGCAGATGAAGTGACTTGAGCTGGGTGGTCACTGGTTTATAGCTGGGCCTGAGTTGGTGGTGGTGGGTGGGGTGGAGTGAGGATGCAAGAGCATGAGGGGGCGGGGGAGGGGAGTGGCAGTGGGGTTTGGAGTCGGGGGTGGTTTTGTTCTCCAGAGACGATTTGGCAATATCTGGAGACATTTTTGGTTGTCACAGCTGAGGGAGGAGGAGAGCGCTATTGGCTGGCATCTAGTGGTTAAAGGCCAGGGGTACTGCTAAACATCCTACAGTTCATAGGGCGGCTGGTGTCCTGCAACAAAGAATAATATAACCCAAAATGTCAGTAGTACTGAGGTTGAGAAACTCTGCTTATGGGAATCCAGAGCTGCAGGTGACTGCTGGGGTGGGCGGCCCCGGGGGAGGTGGGGGTGTGAGGGTGTGGGGGGATGTGGGGAGGGTGGGGGATGGGGGAGCAGGGCACCCAGAGCATCTGCTGTACTTCCCTAGACACGCTTTGGATTTCCTACCACTCTGCTTTTGTGCACGATGTTCCCTACATAGTCTCATTTCTAAATCCTTTTCAGTCTTTAATTATTTTATATGTAATCTATGCTGTTTCACTTCTTATAAAAGAATGTATTAATGTGATTAAAACATTTTCTTTCTTTTTAGTGTTGTTTTTGTGTGATAACCATCTCGAGTGCCACTTCCTCGAAGAAGTCGTCTGTTACATTCCTAATTCCTTCATTTTTAGTATTCCTCTGGCATGTTATTTGTCCATTTCTTATGACACTTAATACATTTTTATATTGTACTTTTTTCTCTGAAATTATTATTTTTAAAAATCACATCTACTCTATAAAAATTTGAAAGAATTACACAATGAACATCTGTAAACCCTTTATGTAATTTATCAGTTGTTAACATTTTGCCATAGTTATGTCTCTCTCTGTACTCATACACATGTGTGCATATATGCAGATACAGGTATATATTTATATTTATATATCTAAATATTTTTACTGAACCATTTTAAAGTAGTTACACACACTTTGATACTTTACCTATAATAATGCTTCAGTATGTATTACCCAAGAAAAGGACATTTTTTCTCCTGTGGAATCTCAATGCTATTATCACACTCAAGAAATTGGTACAATAGTGTTACATAATGTAGTTTATAGTTATACTTCTGCAGTTGTCTGTTAATGTCCACATAGCTGTTCACCTTGATAACTGATCAGTGAAGGCTCATATATTATAGTTTCTAGATTAAATTTTCTTTAATCTAGAACAGTTCTTTCATCTTTTCTTTATTTTTGTCATTCATGGTATTAGGGGTTTTGAAAAGTCTAGACCTGTTGTTTTGTAGAATGCCCCAAATTTGTTTTTTCTGATTCTTCATGATTGTATTTTGGTTAAATGGTTTTGTTAATTTTTCTGAATAGTTGATGTTATGTCCTTCTCAGTGCAGTCATCACTAGGTCCATGATATCTACTTGTTCCATTGTTGGTGTTGCTAAATTTGACCATGTAGTTAAATTAGGATGGTATCTGCCACATTTCTCCATTGTATAAGATACATTTTTTTCTGATTGTAATTTATTTTTTTATTGTAATTTATCAGTAACCTGTGAGGTGATCTTTGAGACTGTATTCTTTTCCCCAACAATCTTTTGCCTGATGGTTTTAGAATCCATTGGCGATCCTGTCCTGAATCAATAATTTATTAGTGTTTATAGAAATGTTTATAAATGTCTTACCTCTAAGATCATATCGCATAGATTGTAGGCTTTATTGGAGTAGAATTTCTTAATTGTTTTTCTGTTACTGACATTACTTTTAATACTTTTTGAGGTATTGAGTGAATTAATAAGTGAAGATTAGCTCTCTAGAAAATGAGAAAAAAGTTATTTTTTTTATCCTGCCAGTTTAACTCAAATCTTTATAGCCACGTAATCTTTCTTCTCTATAAGTGCAAAGCTACTTACTCTGTACATTGAACCCATCCTTTTAATCCATCTCACTATGATATTCAATTCACAGAAAATAAAATGTAAATACAGTAATCTAGAGGCTACACCTAAATTAGTGTGTGTATGTGTGTGTGTGTATGCGTGAGTGTTTGTGAAAAACACAAGCTTTTTTGCCAAATTGTTCTTTATTATTATTTTCCCACATTTTTACTATTTGATGATAGTTATTACTGATTTGTTTTGAAATTAAATTTTATTCTTAGCTACTTTTAAAAACTACAAACAAAATCATAGAAGGTTGAGAAAGCTTACTATCTTTTTAAGGGGTCAGATGCATTGTAGTCATCAAAAAAGAATTGGTAATAAATTGTATTAATGAAATAGTTTGTGGATATGCATTAGAAAATTATTATGAGTAAAAATTTCTACAATAGAATATTTATTACTCAATAAAGTAATGCTAATTCAGAGCATTTGGCTTAAAATATTGTTATTTTATGCATTGAAATAAACATACCAAAGTATAAGGTTAAAGGTTCATTTAAAACATAGTGTGTGAGGATAAGACATTATAACCCTTTCCTAATTAGTCTGATTTTCTAAGAATTAGCAACATAGCAGATTCTCTCTGATACACCTAAGAATCATGTAGCTTAATTTCCTGAGAACTGTCTTTTATTGTAAACCACTGAAATAACTGGGCATGCTTATTAACTTGGAGAAGAGAAGACTAAAGGAAGAGGTCATTTGCAGATGATTTAGGGACTGCAATGTAGAATAATGGTTGGGGTAGAGGTAGCATTAATAGGTAAATGATTTATAAGCATATATATTTTTTTCTGATATGAGACAACTTTTTTTCCAGCAACTAATAACTACCCAACAATAGAGTGTACTACCTAATGAAATAAAGAGTACATTTCACCTAGAAGTGGTCATCGAAAATTAGATGACCTTTGCTTCTTACCTTCCCTTCATTCCATTTGTTTTCTTCTTTCCTTTCATTGGTTCCTCTGGATCTGTGCTACCCAACATGGCTGCCACTAGCCACAGGTGGCTGTGGAATACTTGTAATATGGCTAGCCTGAATTGAGAGGTACTGTAAGTGTGACACATCAGATTTTTAAATACTATAAAATATTTCACTAATTTTATATTGATTGCATGCTGAAATGATACTATATATTGCATCTATTGATAAATAAAATATATTAAGATTAATTTTAATTTGTGATTATTTATTAAATATTTGTTTAAGATTATCAATTCCAGATAAGAAGTAGTAAACGCTCTTTATCCTATCTCTCTTAGTGATTACATCTAAAGAATACATATAACAACTACCCGAGGACTCTGAAATGTAAATAATAGCAGACATACTAAGAGGAGAAGTCAAAACTGAAAGAATGACCCATATATGTTAGTTTCCTTTGTGTCCCACTATCCTCCCTCCCCTTTTATTCTTTCATATTTTCAGGTTTAGACCCTATGGCACCCTGGATCCTGGAATTGTGCAATGGGCATGGACAGAAAAAACTCCCTCCAATGAAAATCTTCTCTTTTGGGTCAGAAGACCAAAAACGGGGACCCTTTAGGATAGAGCTTTTTAAACTTTCCTGGCTCTAATTCAGGCAAGCTCTAGTTATGAAACCAGACTTCTGTAGCATGCTTTCAGACTCTTTTGCTGCTTCACTCCAGGTGGACACAGCCATGGGAAGTGTGCAAGAACTTGGGGAGGCTAAAACTCCCACTTTCTGGCCAGAGCACTAGGAAAATGTGCTCCTGAAAGCCAGAGACTATAGACAGAAATCTCAGAGAGGAGGAAACTGGTAAAAAGGATTCCTTAATTTGTGTATGAAATCTCAGACTTATTCTTGAGCGGCACATACATGCAACTAGACAGAATTAATATAGCAAAGGCATTGAGACTTGAACTGTAGTGTTGACCACTGTCAAGGTCCCAGACTGGTCGCTGGGTAACACATACTTGGGGAAAACCAGAATAGCGTTAAAAAGCTTTGAGAACTATACTGACATTTGAGCCAAGTCCATAATAGTAAATGGTTCAACACTTTCATTCTGAACCTTATGCTAATTCATTTGGTAACTTATATGAAATGAAATTCTTTGAAAGACACAAATTGTTGAAACTCACTCAAGAAGAAATAATCTGAATAGTCCTATATCTGTTAAAATGATTGAATTTGTAGTTAAAAAACCAAATTTTCAAAAGTAAAACTCCAGGCCTTTATCGATATAGGTTAATTCTACCAAACATTTAAGGAATAAATAGCACCAATTCTTTACAATCTCTTCCAGCAATTGAAGTGGACACAAAATTTGCCAACTCATTAAAGGCTAGCATTCTCCTAATCCCAAAACCAATAAAAGAAAGTACAAGAAAAATAAAAGAAAACAAACTGTAAACTAATATCTCTCATTTGAAGAAAGAAACAAAACTTAAAAAATAAATTAGCAAATTGAATTTAGCAGAAAAGAGAATATAAAGTGCATTATGACCATGTTGCTTTATGCTTGGAATAAGCGACAGATTCAACATTTGAAAATCAATCAGTGTTATTCTTCATATTTACAGACTAATATAAGAGAAACCATATGATCATATCAATAGATGTAACAAAAAACGAATAAAATTTGAAATCTGTTCATGATAAAAACTCTTAGCAGACTAGGAATAGAAGGGAATTTCCTCAACCTGAACCTGATAAAGGGCATCTACACAAAAGCTACAATTATCATCATACATGATGAAAGCCTAAACGCTTTCTTCCAAAGATTGAGAATAAGGCAAGGATGTTCACTTTCACAATTCCTATATAACATTATACTGAAAGACATAAACAGTGTAATAAGACAAGAAAAACAAAAGTCAGATTGAAAAGGAAGAGATGAAACCGCCTCTATTTGCATATGACATGATTATCTCTACATAGAAAATCTTACAGAATTTCTAAAAAAACTCCTGGAACTAATTAAGTAAGATGTTGCAGAATACATCAGCCTAGGAAAATCAATCATGTATTTTTATACTAGCAAGAACAATTGGAAATAGAAAATTTAAAAATAGTGCCACTGTATTAACTACCCTTAAAAAAAAAAAAGCAAAAGAAAAAAGAACTAGTTTTAAATCTAGTAAGGTATGTTCAGGATCTGTATGCAGAAGTAAGGAATCGAAGACCTCAATAAATGGAAAGACATACCATATTCATGGATTAGAAGACTCAATATAGTTAAGAAGTAAATTTCTCTTAGTTAATCTACAGTTCAGTGCAATCCCCTTGAAAATTCCAGCAGGATTTTGAAGATATTGACAAGATGATTTTAAAATTCATTTGGAAAGGCAAAGATATTAGAATAGCCAAGATCATATTGAAAAGAACAAAGTTGGATGAGACTTATTATCAAGGGCACTATTGGCAAAGGAATAGACACATTATCAGTAAAACAAAGTTGAAAGGTAAATAATAGAACCATGTAAATATAGTTAGTTGATTTTTCTCAATTATGCAAAAGAACTTCAATGGTAAAAGGATAGTCTTCTCATCAAATGGTGTTAGAAGAATTGGGCATCTACGCCAAAAGAAAATAAAAAGACCTTGCTGTATATCTTAAACCATGTACAAATAATAAATCAATCACATCCTGAAATATAAAATTTCAAACTAAAACTGAGAAGAAAACATAGGAGGAAATCTTATTGTTTCTTGAGAAATGGAAATTTTATGTTCACACAAAATCTGTATACAGATGTTTGTAGCAGCATTATTCATAATCATCAAAAACTGGAACTAACCCAGATGTCCTTCACTGGGTAAATGGATAAACAAACTGTGGTATGTCCATACAATGAAACACTAATCAGCTATAAAGAGGAACAAACTATTAATACATGCACTTAAATGTATTGATTTAAATGCATGTGTCAATTTGACTGGTTCTTAAATACCTTATGTTAAGTGAAAGAAGCCAGTTTCAAAAGGTTTTATATTATTTCATTGGTATGACATTCTGGAAAATGTGATACTGAAGAGACAGAGAGCAGATCAGAGATTGCCACAGGTGAGGGACGGTGGGAAAGTTTAACTTCAAAGAGATGGCATGAGGAAATTTTGGAGGGTGATAGAATTGTTTAGCATCCTAATTTTGGTGGTGTTTACACAAATCTACGCTTGTGAATCTATGTATGTGATAAAATTCATATAGCTGTACTAAAAGAATGATTTTTACTGAATATAAAATTAAAAAAATAATTAAAAACTTAATTTTACCCTTTTCACTATGTTCATGTGGCTACTAGTAAGTTTGAAATGATATGTATGGCTTGTATATTTCTGTTGACCACACAGCTTTAGATACTAGAAATGCAAAGAAGTATTAGATGTGGTTAAAGTCTAGCAGTAGAGATCTGATAGAAAGAAGTTTATAAGGAAAGGAGGCCAGTTTAAATTACCTAAATCTAGTCTTTCCCTGCCCCCCACTTCCATCCTTTTTTTCTACAGATATGTTTTATATAAATAATGTCAACTCTCAGATATGATAATTCTTACAGTCTCTTTTCCATGGTATAGGAAAAGAAATTCTCTACCTCTCAAAATAAAAAATGTGCTACAATAGAATTATTGATGGTATCTCTGAATTTATAGGGCAAACAGAGTATATCTTTGAGGCACTTGATAAGTTTCTTCATGATATCCTTGTGATAAATGTTCAGGTTTGAAGAATAGTTGAGTAAATATTATTGTTTAAATGATTGTACCCAAGACTACTGATTAATTGAACTGTGCTTGCCAGAGAGGGAGATTTCCAGAAGTGTGTTTAGCCAATCTGTTTATAACTTGAAACAAAGAGTGCCAACCCAAAATTGGAATAAAGTCTAAGAATACTATGATGGGTTGTAAATAGAGAGGTAAATCTAACAAGACTGAAATATAATAGGGACAAATTAAAAACCCTTAAATAGATTCGGAAATTCAGCTGTCCACATTAAGAATGAAGAATATGTGGGCTAAACAATAGTGTATATATAAAAACGTCTTGGGGCTTTTAGTTTATAGGAAGCATGATACAGTCAACATTGTTGTGGCTGCCAAAAGATGCTATTTCAGTTTGCAGTGGTATTTATTAATAGAAGTTTAGTATCTAAGATGAAAGCATGGATTTTTAAACTTGATTATGTGCTCTTTAGAACAACCTGGAATTGTATGTTTAGATCTGGGTATTATCCTCTAAGAAGGTTATAGACAAACTGGTACACCTGCAGAGAAGAGAGAGGTGAGGATGATAAAGGAAATTGAGACTCAGTCATACAAAGACTAATGAAAGAACCTGGGATATTTAGCCTGGTTGAGAGATGACTCATGGTGGGGTTGAAAAAGAGGTCACAGTAACTGCCTATAAAAGGACTTGAAGGGCTGACATTAAAGTGAAACAAGAATTGTTCCATAAATTCCTAACAATAGTGGATGAAATTTTCAGAGACAGAATAGCAGGATGCTATTGCACTGGTGACAATAAGGAAGGGAGCCTGTGGACAAACTGTGTTCTTTCTGTGACTGGGATGCAGGACATACGGTTTACGTTGCAGATTTGGTGATGGGTCTTCCTGAAATGGTGCTGATATCTTCTAGAGATTGTCAGCTGCTGAGGGACTAGCATGTGAATAAAAACTATCTTGCACCTGGAATTTCTGTGATTTAATGTATGTGTCATATTATGAAGCATGTATACTCGTGTGTGTGTTTTCTAAGAGAGGAAATTTTGCCCCGTTGGCCCCGATGTTGTGTAGCCTGGCAATTTTCATGAAGTGAGGAAAAATAAGACTTGAAACTACCATTTTTTTCTTAGATGGTCATAACCTCTAGCCATCCTAGGTGTTTTGTTTCTTTACATTTTTAAAAATCTCACCTTATGTCACCTCTAATCCTATTTTCATTTCTTTGTTCTCTTGCCTACACTCTTTTTTTATGAAAAGTTGAAGTAAGCAGTATCCAAGTAATCTACACTGTGTCTTTCTATCATCTTCTCCAGGGTGAAATAAAGGAAATATGATGTTATTGCTCTTCTGTATGATTTGTGTTGGTCTTTTCGCCACCGTCTCTGCCTTGAGTTCAGGTGCTATGTTTTCTACTTCCCATGTAACTCCCCAGGTGTCCAATACGTTCATCTATGCATGATGGGTTTTTAATAAATGTTCTTGACTGATTTACTGACTGTTTTCCATAGCAAGGAAACAATGCCACATTTTATTCCAAAGAGGCTGTGTAGTATTGAGCAGTGTTTCAGGAGATCTTTGAAGTTGAAGATAAGAGTTTGAGAAATTCTGAAATGTACAAGTGTGGGATTTTGAAAGCTATTTAAATCTACTTACTTTTTTTTATTGTTAGACTTATTGGGATGACATTGGTTAATTTACATAGGTTCCAGGTATACAATTCTGTAGTGCATGTGTTGTATTGCATGTTCACCTACTTCTTTGTTTTGAAAAAGACTTGTATAATGTTTTTATACATGTAATATAATCTCTCTCTTTCTAAAAAGACTCAGTTGAGGGTGTGATAATTTGGTATACATTGTTTATTTTTAAAAATGTTATTTTATATTCACACTTTGGGGGAGTTCCCTGGTGGTGTAATGGCTAGGCTTCAAGCGCTCTCAGTGATGCAGCTTGGGTTCGATTCCCAGCCAGAGAACTACCCCCCCCCCCCCCCCCCCCCCCCCCCCCCCCCCACACACACACACAAAATTCAAACACTTTTGGCTGCTTTAAAATATAAAAAGTCAACTGAAATTAACTGACTTTGGGTAGTGAACCCATAATGCAATGTATAGATGATGTACATTTATAGAAATGCATACTTGAAATGCATATATGATTTTACTAACCATTGTAACCCCAATAAATTTCATAAAAATTAATAGAAATATTTAACTTCCTTTAAAAAGACCTATTTGGCATGGAAACAACCAAAGTGTCCTGCAACAGCTGACTAGATAAAGAAGCTGTGGTACATATACAGAATGGAATATTACTCAGCTATAAGAAAAGATGAAATACTGCCGTTTGCAACAACATGGATGGACCTGGAGATCATCATGCTAAGTGAAATAAGCCAGACAGAAAAAACAAAGAACTATATGACTTCACTCATATGCGGAATATAAAACTGAAAGCAAAGAAAAAAGAAATGAAGAAACAAATAACCCATGGACACAATCAATAGATTAATGTTTATTTGGGGACGAGTAGGATAGGGAGGGGAGAAAGGGGAGGGGGTGGGAGAGGAGCGGGGAAGCTAAATATAAGGTGATGGAAAGAGAAGTCACATTAGGTGGTGAACTTATTATACAACAAGTTGACAATGCACTGTAGAACTGTATGCCTGAAACCTATGTAATCCTTGCTAACATGTCACCCCAATAAGTCTAACAATAAAAATGAATTAAAAAAAAAACATCAAAACTATATCCTGAAAATAAATAAATAAATAAATAAATAAAAAGACCTATTTGGGAAACTTCTTGAAAAATAAAATCTTCATAAGTATTCATCTTATAAAAAATTCTTTGTTTTTAAAAAGGGCTCATTGCAGAGTTCCTTTAAATGTAGAACTCCTGAATTGCATTTTCAAGTTGATTTTATTTATAAAAACAAATGTACTCATAACTACTGAGTAAATACTTTTTAATTTATTTATTTAAGTTCAGATTAAAGTGGGACAAATTTTTGCATCAGATTAAAATAAACAGCAGCTTTATTGAGATACAATTTGCATACCATGCAATTCATTTATTGAAGTGTGCAATTCAGTGGTTTTTTAACACATTCAAAAAATTGTGCAGCCATCAGCACTAATTCCAGAACATTTTTCTTCACCACAAAAAGAAACCTTGTACTTGTTAGCAGTCACTCCCCATTTTCCCCTTCCCCAGCCATTAATCTGTTTTCTTTCTCTGTGGATTTATATGTTCTGGACATTTTACATAAATTATACAGTAATCATGCAGTATATGGCCTTTGGTGTCTGGCTGTTTTGCTTAGCATAAAGTTTTCAAGGTTTATCCCCATTGTAGCATGTATCAGTATTGTTTTTAAATATCTGAATAATATTCCCCCCCCGTCTCTGTCTGTCTGTCTGTCTGTCTGTCTGTCTCTCTGTGTGTGTGTGTGTGTGTGTTTGTGTTTGTGTTTGTGTGCATGTGTATGTTTATCCCATTTTATTTATCCATTATTCAGTTGATGGACATTGGATTGTTTCTACTTTGTGTCTGTTGTCAATAATGCTCCTGCAAACATTCATGTATTAGTTTATGTGTGGGCATATGTTTTAATTTTTTTTTCAGTGCGTACCTAGAGTGGAATTGGCAGGTCATAAGCTAACTCTTATATTTAACATTTTGAGGAACTGCCAAACTTTTTCAAAGTTGGGGCACCATTATAAATTCCCACCAGCAGTGTATGAGGGTTCCAGTTTCACCACATCCTCACCAACACCTGTGTCTGTCATTTTGATTGTAGCCATCCTAGTGGTTGTGAAGTGGTATCTCATTGTGGTTTTGATTTTTATTTCCTTAATGACTAATGATCTTGAGCATCTTTTCATAATGCTTATCATCCATTTCTACATCTTCTTTGGTGAATGTCTATTCACATCTTTTGCGCATTTCTAAATTGGGTTATTTGTGTTTTTATTGTTGAACTATAAATGTTCTTTATATATATTCTGGGTATAAGTCCTTTATCAGATATATGATTTGCCAAATCATGTATTTGCTGGGTTATCTTTTTTACTTTCTAGATGGTGTCATTTGAAGGACAAAAGTTTTAAATTTATATGAAGTCCACATTACCTAGTTTATCTTTTGTTGCTTGTACTTTTGATTTCATGTCTAAGAAAACATTGCCTAGTTATAAAGATTTACTTGACGTTTTCCTCAAAGAGTGACATAAATTTTGCTCTTGCACTTAGATCTTGATTCATTTTGAGTTAATTTTTGTATGTGATGAGTTAGAGACTCAACTTTATTCTTTTGGAAGTCCCAGCACTATTTATTGAAAAGACTCTTTTAGTCTGATTAGGCTGCTATAATAAATTATTAAACATTGAATGGCTTAAACAACAAACATTTATTTTTCACAGTTCTGGAGTCAGAGAAATCTGAGATCAAGGCCCTGGCAGATTCAGTGTCTGGTGAAGGTCTGCTTCCTGGCTCATACACAGTCTCTTTTTTGATGTAACTTCACATGGAAGAAGGGGTCAATGGAGTTCTCTCAGGTCTCTTTTATATTGTCACTAATCCCATTCATTAGGGCTCTTCCCTTATGACCTTACCAAAGGTCACACCTCCAAATACTATCACACTGACGATTAGGTGACTTTTAAGTGGACACAGTTTGTCTATAGCAGACATTTTTATATTAAAAAATTTTAAATTGTGGTAAAATACACATAACATAAAATTTACTATCAATACTTTTTAAGTGTGCGTTTCAGTAATATTAAGTACATTCACCAATCTCTTTTCATCCTGCAAAACTGAAACTATACTCATTAAACAAAAACCCCCCACCCCTCCTTCCCCCAATGCTTGCCAATCACCATTCTTCTTTCTATGTAAACTTGACTATTCTAGGTATCTCATATAAGTGGAATCACACAGTATTTGTTTTTTTATGACTGACTTACCTCACTTACCATAATGTTCTCAAGGTTCATTCATATTATAGCATGTATCACAATGTCCTTTTTTGACTGAATAATATTCTGTTTATCTGTTTAGCTGTAGATGGACACTTGGGTCGCTCCCATTAGGCTTTTGTGAATAATGCTGCTGTGAACATGGGTGTACAAATATCTCTTTGAAACACTGATTTCACTTTTTCTTTTCAGTATATACTGAGAGTGGAATTGCCGAATTATATGGTAATAGTATTTAAAAATTTTTGAGGTACCACCGTATATTATAGCTTTCCATAGTGGATGCGCCATTATACATTTCCACCAGTAGTCCACAACCTTGCTGACACTCACTTTATTCTCTCTTTCTCTTTCTCAATCTCTCAATCTTTCCACTCCTCCTTAAAACAGTAGTCATCCTAATGGGTATGAGGTGGTGAAAAGATGCTTTTTTGCTCCATTGAATTGTTTGGGCACCCTTGTCCAAAACCAATTGACTATAAATGTAAAAGTTTATTTCTAGACTCTGAATTCTATTTATTGATGCCAGTACCACACTGTCTTGATTGCTGTGGCTTTGGAATAAAATTTGAAATTGGGAAGAGTGAGTCTTCCAGCTTTGCTTTTTCAAGATTGCTTTTTGGATGTTCTGGGTCCCTTGCATTTCCATATGACTTTTAGGATTGGCTTGTCAGTTACTGCAGAAAATGTCAGACAGGGATTTTGATAGGGATCGCATGAAATCTATAGATTAATTTAAGCAGTGTTGCCATCTTAACAATATTAAGTCTTCTGATCCACAGACATGAGATGTTTTCCCATTTATGTAGGCCTCCTTTAATATCTTTCAATAGTTTTGTAGTTTTTATTGTATAAGTCTTACATTTGTTAAGTTTATTCCTAAGTATTTTATTCTTCTTGATGCTATTGAAAGTGCAGTTGTCTTAATTTCATTTTTGGATTGTTCATTGGTAGTGTATAGAAATGCAGCTGATCTTATACATTTATCTTGTATCGTGCAACCTTGCTGAACTTACTCAGTCTCATAGGGTGTGTGTGTGTGTGTGTGTGTGTGTGTGTGTGTGTGTTCTATAGCAAATCTAGATGCCATTCATTTCTTTTTCTTGCCTAAGTACCCTGGCTAGATCCTCCAGTACAATATTTAATAGAATTGGCAAGAATGAATATCCTTGGGTAAGATTTTTAATGTTTAGTGGTTGGGAAATATGTATTTCTAACAATGCTCCTTTGAGAACTTGAATATCCAGCTTTGTGTCTTCAGTAGTAACAAAAATAATCAAATTTTTTCTACTGGAATTTAACTTGCTATTTACTCTTTGAGTATCAAGGCACAGTAGATTCTAGTTTGGCTTTTTTCCAAAATTTTAATGCCTTTGCTCTATTAACTTTATGACATTTTTTTCCTCTAAAAATAAGCCACTTGTAGGACTTTTAAAAACATATCTTTAATGTTCATGTCCTCCTAAAGAATGTGTGTGCTGGGTATAGTTGAATGAGAATGAGTAATAAGAACTTTCTTATTGTTTCTACTAGTTTTTCTTAGTCTTGACTTGGATTAATACTTTATGATTGGCAGATTTGAAGAAATTTTTCTAATTTGTAATAGATATAGTTGAAAACCAGAGATGCTGATAGTGGGAAAAGGAGGATTGTGCTACTTTTGATAGTTCTGTACTCAATTTCTGAAGGGATATTTTCTTGCTCAAATTTATTCTCTACAGAAAATGGCAGAAGTAATAACTCTTCTATTCTTTAGTAGATTTTGTCAGTACTTATTCAATTTAGAAAATAGAATTTCTTTTATATATTGAGCATTTCTTGAGTCTATTCTATAATATATGTGTTGTACTTTTTCTTGTCAGAGACATGAAATTAATATAAGAGCATGTTTATTCTCTGAATGCTAACATGGTGTTTAGGAAGATCAAGTATATGCATTTACCTTGTACTGCTGTATATTTTTGGTTCTGCATATATATCATGTCTATCTCATTAAATGACAACTCCTGAGGATAACCATTTTTGTATTGACATAGTGCTTTACATATAGCATGTGTTTATTATGAATTTTAAAAATTAATGGAACAATAAAAACAATGTAAGACTACAGTTCAGTACTCAAGTGAATGGCATAACAAATCAGTATTGATGAATTTGAGATGTAACAGTGACCAGTGTGTATTGGATTTATTAGGGAAGTCTTCATACAAGAAAAAGTAATTGAGTATGCTCAGAAAGGATGGGTGAGAACTGAGCAGGAGGAAAGAGCATTTTAACTACGTGTCATAGTGTTTGGAGGTCAGTGGGCAGATTATATTGGCTGGAATAAAAGATTGGTAGTGGCTTGTAGATTGAGGGAAGGGTGGATAAATAAATATGAAACATCATATTTTGGAGACCTCAAATGCCAGTTTGAAAAGTTTGCCCTTACTTCATTTGACATTGGAGAATCATTGAAGTTTTTTGAGCTGGTAAGTTTTGGGGAAAAGAAGTATTTTACTAAGAAGATTTACTTAATGGTAGTATGGATTGTGGGCTGGAAGGAAATTGGTATCAGAAGACCATTTAAGAAGGTATGGTAATAATTGAATGCTTCTAGTCTTGCCATTGCCAGCTTGTCAAGAGCAGAGTTCTTTGTTTGACCTTTAGTGTCCAGCATAGTGCCTACAGCAGAGCTCAAAAGTTTTGTTCAGTGATGCATGAATGTATGGACTAGGTCATCTGGGAGTGGATGGAAATGTTAGCAGCAGGAAATATCCATATGAGAAATATTTTGGAGGAAAAGTTGAGGTGACTTGTTTTCCATGACAGTAAAAAGTAAGGATAAGGTTGAAGGTGAAACTAAAGTTTCATTTTGGTGATTAAGAAACAGCAGGGCCATCCCCCCTGGAAATGGGAAAGTCAACTCGAGAAAGAGAGGAGTGAGAAAAGGAACATTCGGGAGCTTCCGCTCTGAACTTGCCCAATGTGGTCTGTTTTAGACTTCTGAATTTTACATTGAAATACACAGTACATAGAGATAGAGAGAGTGTTTAAATTTGGATATCATTATGAAGATATTGTTTGAGCAGTAAAAATGATTGGACTGATATAACTGTATGTGTGTGCATGGGTATAACGGTTGTGTGTGTGTACACAGTCTTATGTACTAGAGTCCAATAAGTGTGCTTATTGGTATACTCATTTGCTTTTGGTATTAGCAGAATGATGAGGACTGATTCTTGAGGTGAGTACAGGAAAAAAAGGGAGCTAAAGGAGGAGACATGCAAGGAACAGAGAGATGGAAGAACTTAGAATATGAATTTGTTAAGGAGACGTTGTAATTTGTCTTATGTTTTAAAATAGTGGTAACAGCTGTGGTATTCCTGTATCACTTACTGAGTGTTTACTCTATACCAGACACCATGTTCATCATGTGGTCTCATTTTATTCTCACAACAAATCTGTGATGTCAGTACTATTATAGCCACCCTTTTACTGATGAGAAAACTGAAGTCTAAACGTTAAAACTTGTTCAGGATGACTTACGCTAATAAATAATTAAGAGACCTTGTGGGTACAAACTTGACTTTTATGACCCCAAGCCAAATGTTCTTTCCATTTTACCAAAGGTTTATATGTTTACTTTCTTTAAGGCTAGGACTTTAGAGAATCAGTCCTTGGTAAAGGCTTATTAATTAGTAGGCTGTGATTGGAGAGTAATGTTTGCTATAAAAAATATCTGCATGTATTTTATATGTTGCTGCTTATACTTTTATGCTTGGGTATCTATATTTATAGTGTGTTACAAGATTATATTTTTTTGGTTGCATGATGTAGATACTAATTTAAAAGAAAATATCAGTTCTTTTGTTTGAAGAATTAATCATTCAGAAAGTACTTTCCAAATTTTTTTCAACTAATATAAACTTCTTTTAGAAGTTTTTTGATGCATTCCTCAGGACATTCACACATTAGCAAGGAAATACGAAGGACTTGACCTTTTCTTGTATTTCAGGGGATATCATTTTCAATGCCCAATACCCAGAGCTGCCCCCCGATTTTATCTTTGGAGAAGATGCTGAATTCCTGCCAGACCCCTCGGCTCTGCATGTGAGTAACTGTAGGCTCTTTCAGATATTCTTTATTTGCTGAAAGAAAATAAAGTTAGCTTTTCCTGTGAAATAAGTACAACTCTTTATGTGCTAAAATAGTTTAAATTTAAAGTTATTTTTCATTGCAGTTTTACTTTCAGACTATTTTGAATTAATGAAAGTCTATAGCATAGTGGTTAAAATATTTATACTTCAGCTTAAGGAGACATGTTGAAAATATTTTCTTTGTCTTAACTTAATATTTCATGCCTGCAATCAATTTTCTAATGTTTACTAACACTTCATCACAGGGCTTGTTAGGGGAGTGTTTCTTGGCTTCTCCAGAGGCCTTTTTTGTATATAAGTGAAAGTGGCAAATTTGGACTTGTATCTGCATTATCTCAGTATTATTATCAGAAGGGTAAAGACCGGATTAAGTGTTCTTTATTAAGCAAGACCAAAAACTTTGCAGTTGAAGTAAAATGTCTCTGGAATTAAGGCAGGGAAAGGGTCGTGGTATTCGTCAGAGTACATGCGGTTTGTGTAAAATTGTGTTTTGCATGGCTGGTGGAGAAAAACATGAGCCATTTTGTTGAAAAAGCCTGACCAGACAAAACGTCTCTTTCTTTTCCTTCCCAAAGTCAATTTTGCTATGATGCTTATGTAGTCAAGAGTTTTATTGTTGTTCAAAACTATGTTCTTAGTTTTGTTTTTGGAAATTTTTTATCTCATTAGTGTTTTGATGACTTATTTTGAAATCTTGCTCCCCTCCCTTTTCTTAAAAGGGAAGTATTAAATAGGAAGTATTAACCCAAACGTAAAGAATTATCTTAAATTTTAAAACACAGCTGTAAAATTATGGTTGGCAAGAGTAGAGTGGGTTTGGTTGCTAAATTATAATAATTACACAAAATGTTACTTTGGCTGATTTTTAAAAAAAGTTATAGTTTAAGTGTGGCCCCATTAGATGCTATGTGTTATATATTCACCCCATATTGAAGCCGAAGGGCTTACCTGGAGAAAATGAGGCAGAAGTTGCCCTACAGAGCTCTTGTGTATTAAAGCTGCCCAGTCGAGGATAGCATATGTTAAATGCCAAGGATGTATCACAGGGTAGGTGGTCCAGGAATTAAAGAAGGTTGTCAGAAAAGGATTTGTAGTGGAGATGAGACTTGTACTCACTCTTGAAGAAAAGAACAAAAGTGGAGAGTAAGGCAGAGAGTATTTCAAGTAGGAGGAATGACATAAACAAATTTAAAGAAGTTATGATATGTATAATATATAGTAGAAGGAGGTATTGACAGGTTTGCTGAAATGTAAGTTAATGTAACAGAGGGCTAGAAAAGGTTAGGAAGATAAATTGGAGAAAGATTATGGAGTGCCTTAAATGCTAGGTTTGGAGCCATTGAAGAAGGTGATAACTGGCGAAACATCTAATAGCAATGTGGTCAATATAATAGATGAAGGTGAGATTGAGGACCAGAATTGAGGACTATTGCAAAAATCCAAGGAAGGAAAGCTAGGCTTTGAGCTAGGATAATGCAGAAGGGAACACTGTGATGGAAAGGATAAGAAATGTTTAGGGAGTTCCCTGATGGTGTAGTGGCTTAAGGCTTCGGCGCTGTCAGCGCTGCAGCCTGGGTTCGATTCCCAATCAGGGAGCTACCCACATACCAAAAAGAAAAAAAAAAAAAAAAAAAAGAAATATTTACAATTTCTTGTTTTGGAATTGCCTTCAAAATTTGCAAGGCATATCTTCAGTATTGACGAATATAGAATTTAAAAGCTAGAAAGGACCTTAAGTTTATCTTATTTTCTGTTTTAATATTGAGGAAATTGACCTAGATTTATATAATTGTGTCAGAGTTGATATTATAACTTCACTCTTCTGATAGTTTGTCCCTGAGTGAAGTTATTACAAATGTTTTAAGAAATTATATGAAAAAGATCAGCTAAAAATTAAAACACTATCAAAAAAAAAAGTTTCAAATCTAGTAGAACGTCTTCTCTTTAGCTGTACTAAATCTGACGCCTCAGACAGAGTGCTTAGTGCTTCTTCGTGGACCAGTGGGCTGGGCAAGCCTAGGTAAGCAACCAGGTTATACCCTCTACTGGGTGAGGTCCACACAACCCTGGAGAATGTCCCTGATGTTCATTGTCATCTGGCTAAAGCTCTAGGACAGGATCAACTACAAGGCTGGATGCCTCTGAAGGACTTTTTACTCAATTGTTTACAGGTTATGGTTTAGTTCTTAGATTCAGTGAGGACATTTTCCCTCTCTTGAAGTGCACAGAGCACAGTCACTAGTAACCCGATTAATCTATATTGTATATGGTATTGAATGATTGGGGATTACATAGTTCATCACCATGGAATGGAAAACAGAATGTCTAGACTTCTTGGATTTTTTCCACTGCCATATTAATTGCAGAAGGGAATGAATATGTACCCTTAGAATCGGGGAGAGTAGTCCAAAGTAGTTACTGTGGCAAACACAGAATTTTCTTGAAACTTCCAGGCTCTATCTTAAAAATTCATGAAAAATTTACAGTTGATTTTATAATATACCTGTGTTTTTAAATACAAATTATATTAAATTATAAATATTTGAGAAAAAATGGACTCTCCAATGATCCCAACTTGACAAATGTGGTTTTAGAGACTATGCGTGATCTTTAATTTATTCAGTTTATTTAAATTTGTTCCTTTCTAAAAAATAAATAAAAAAGATTTGAAGTAGCTTAAATAAAGGGTAAACATAAGATTAATAAAAGTGTATGAGGTGCCCCAATCCATCAGATGAATCCACCTTTTTCTAAACTCAAACCCTTAATTCAAGGAGGCGAGTGCCATCAAGGACTTAGAGATTCTCAGATGTATGGAGGATACTAGATAGATACCAGATGTAGACATAAATACCTCATAGATACCAGAGAATCATATAATCATTGAGTTGAGTTCTTCGTGGGCCAGTGGTTCCCACTTCTGGCTATACATTAGAATAATTTAGGGAGCCTGTTTAATATACAGATTGCTTGACCCTAGGGGACTTACTGCATTAGATGTTTTAGGGAGCCAAAGAGTCATTAAATTTCCTGGGCGATGTTTATGTATAAGTATGAATGGCTACTGGAACCACTAATTGAATCTATCTTTTACAGTAATATTTCTAACTGAAGGCCATTTGCCTTTGCTTAACATTATTTCCAGTGAGGTATCATTTTCCATTTTGGGGACAGCTCTAATTATTTTAATAATAGCTTTATTGAGACATAATTTATATGCCATACAACTTACCCATTTAAAGTATTTAATTCCAAGGTTTTTAGTGTATTCATTGAGTTGTGCAACTATCACCATGGTCAACTTTAAAGCACTGTCATCACCCCTAAATGAAACCCCAAACCTGTTAGCAGGAAATTCTTCATCCTTCCCATTGCTACCCATGTCCGCTCTAGGCAGTAACTAATGTATATTCTATTCTGCCTGTATGGATTTGCCTGTTCTGGGCATTTCTTATAAATGGAATCATAATAGCATATGGTTCTTTGTGAGTGACTACTTTGATTTAGCATACTGTTTTCAATGTAATGTATGTCACTATGTATTTTTATTGCTAAATAATATTTTGTTGTATGCATATACCACAGTTTATCCATTGTCAGTTGATGGACATTTGGGTTGTTTCCACATTTTGCCTATCATAAATATTGCTGTTGTGTGGACATAATTCATTTCTCTTGGATATATCCCTTTGAGTGGATTTGCAGGGTCAATGGTAACTCTATCTTTAACTTCCTGAGGAACTTCCAGATTGTTTTCCAAAGTGGCCATACCACCTTACATACCCACCAGCAGTGTAGAAGTGTTCCAATTTCTCCACATCCTCACCAACACTTGTTGTGATCTTTCTTTATGATTATAGCCTCCTAGTAGGTATGAAGTAGTATCTTATTGTGGTTTGGTTGGCATTGCCCTGAAGGCTGTGCATCATAATGAGGTTTTGCATTTTTTCATGTGTTTATTGGCCATTTGTATATCTTCTCTGGAGAAATGTTGATTAAAATCCTTTGCCTGTTTTAAAATTGGGTTATTTGTCTTTTTATTGTTGAGGCATAAGAGTTCTTTATATATTGTGAGTACAAGTCCTTTGTCAAATATATGGTTGGCCAAAATTGTCTCCTATTCTGTGGATTGTCTTTTCACTTTCTAAATAATATCATTTGAAGGGCAAACGTTTTACATTTTTTGTGGAGTCCGTCTTTTTTTTTCTTTTGTTGCTTGTGCTTCTGGTTTCATATCTAAGAAACTATTCTGTAAGTTTAAGGTTGTAAAATCTTACTCTTAAGGTTTTCTTTGAAGAGTTTTATAATTTTTGCTCTTACATTTAGGACTTTGATCCATTTTAGTTAACTGTTATATATGGTGTGAGGTAGGGGGCTTGCTTTATTGTTTTACAAGTGGAGATCAAGATGTCTCTATAAAATTTATCAGAAGAGTATTTTTCCTTATGAATTGTCTTTGCATTCTTATTGAAAATTAGTTGATTATAAATATGAGGGTTTATAGACACAGTATATAAATTAGTGTGGGAAGAATTGATACAAAGCAGTATTATGGGATAATTACATAGTGTTTTCACATACACTCTACAATGTGAGAAAAGAGAATGAATGATCAATAAATTAAGACAGAGGCTCCATTATAAGGAAAAAGGAAAATTATTATAGGTTGGAATTGTGGGATTAATATCATCAGAGAGAAGTTGGAACTTGTGCTGAACCCTAAGTGATGGGTATGATGTTCAAGCTTGGTCCACGGGCCACATGCGGCCCGAGATGGCTTTGAATGCAGCCCAACACAAATTTGTAAACTTACTTAAAACATTATGAAAATTAGGGACGGACCTTTTTTTTTTTTTTTTAAAGCTCATCAGCTATCATTAATGTTAGTGTATTTTATGTGTGACCCAACACAATTCTTCTTCCAGCATGGCCCAGGGAAGCCAAAAGATTGGACACTTCTGCATTATGCTATAGCTGTCATGCAATTACTTCTCTAGCCAGTCTCTTTGCATTCTGTTCCTTGCTCACTGCTCTCCAGCCACACAGGCCTGCTTTACATTAAAGCACCCTCCCACCCTTTTAGTTGCTGTTCGCCATTTTTGTTCACTTCTGCCTGAAACTCTCTTCCCCAATTCTCTGAATGCCTTGCTTTCCTGTCATCAAATGCCATTATATCAGAGAGGCCCATACAAAGTTGTAGTAACACTCTGCACATTACTCTTTCATCTTTATCATGCTTTATTTTCTTCATTACATTTATCACCATTTGGTAAATTCTTGGTTCCTTATTTGTTTGATATCTGTCTCTGCTATGGTGACCAGCTGCTGGGGGCTGTAAGGTTTTTACTACACAGTGCCTTCAGTGCTAAGACAGGACAGTCCCAGACCAAGGGAAAGAGAATCACCCTTGTTTCTTCACTGGAATAGAAGCTTCATGAGAGGGTGGAATTTGTTTTGTTCCCTGCTGTGTCTTAGTGCCTAGAAGAGTGCCTGGTGCATAGAGGTATACAGTACAGGTTGCCTTTAAGGTTCTGTATTCCTTAAGGGACTTTTTGGTTTCTGAAACTAGAAAATATGTTTTAGGTGAAAATTTCAAAATCAATGAAAAAGATTCAGTTTCAGAGAAGTTTGGGGGATAAAAATCAGTTAACGGATTCTCTGAAGCAGTGCTTTTCAGCTTTGCTTTTGCAATACCCTGCGGTATGTTTGGCTACTTCAAAGGGCATTGTGAAATTCTCCCCCCACCCCAAATAATAATGACAATTCACTTTAATTTAAAATAAAATTGCATAAAGGAGGAAGGGTGGATCATAAATTTAAATGTGAAGAACATGCAATCATAGTGAGACTGGAAACCACTGATCTCTGACTTCCTAGTTTGAAGAAGGTGAGGGCAATGTTGTATTTGAGACAGTCATCTTCAGGGTAGGACACTCACTGCTACTGCAGGTATGACCCACTGTTGTATAATTCTTTCCCTAACTTTGTTGTGTTCGTGTGGAATGTAAGTATAGAAAGAAGTATTATACTAGCACCTTATCATTTCCCTTCCCCTGTTCTTCACTGTGCTACCTACAAAAAGACATCTTTTAAATGTGTCCTTACAAAATAGTGCTCATCCCCTGTGTGCATGAAATTTATGCCAAGAATGCACTAAGCTGATATGGACTACATAGCCCACTGTTGAAAAATGCCATCCATATGTGTGGTGCTCATATTCCTAAACACTTGCATGCGGTGTGGCCTACAACATATTTTAAAATAGAATGCTCTGTCATTTAAAAAATATCTACTTAATGCTTCATTTGAGACCTATAAATGTTTCACCTATAGCCTTCTAGCTGGACCTAGTGCTCAGGACAGGTAAGTACACAGAACTGCACCTCAGGGAACCCATGCAGGGATAGAGGTATATGTGCAGGTGCTGTGGGGGCGGAGAGCATCGTACCAGACCCATGGAGAGTAGGTGTCAGGGAATTAGAAACACATTATTTAATTGTTTATAAACGCTCTACATTTTGATCTAACTTACTGAAGAATAACATACCTACGGAAGAATGTACAATTCACAAATGTATAGCATAGCAAATTTCAAAAAGTAAACACACCTTGTAACCAGCACCTAGATTAAGAAACAGAACATTGCAGCTTCCAGAAGCCCCACCCATGCCCCCTTCCATCACTGTGGCCATTCTTGCCTGAAAGTAAACACTGTGCTGACTTATATCACCATTACTGATTTTGCCTCTTTTTAATCTTTCTGCAAATGGAATTGAGCATGGACTTGTATTTCTGACTTTTTTTCACTCAGCATTTATTTGTGAGCTTCACCCATATATCAGGGGGTGCCAAAAAATGTATACACATTTAAAGAGATGTTATCTATGTATTACTCTTCAAAGTTGAATTGAATTATGGTAGCAGCATGTAGTATGGCATTCACTCAAAAGATGACGTTAATCAAATGAATGCCAGTGTCACCATGCGAGAGGCAGAACGATGGTGGTTGTTCGAGGAGTGCAAGACCATTTACCAGGGCAATATGGGTAGGAAGAAGAGGTGCAGTTGAGTTTTCCCCACGTTCTCCTGACTTCACACCCCTTAACTTCTACCTATGGGGGACCTTAAAGGATGTGGGGTACTGTAGAAAACCGGCTTCACTGGTGGTACTTTGGGAAGAAATTGAAACGGCATGCATAGCGATACAAGTGAACGCTTTGGTCAGCGTTGTGCAAGCAGTAACTCTCCGTAATCAGAACACTGATTATGTTTGGATGCTGATAGCAACCATTCTGAACACCTCTTGTAATTGCAGAAGTCAAAGGTGACATACTCATTTTTTGTTATCAGTATATATTGAATATTACAATTTTAGTATTTTCCTTTCTTAAAATACGTATGCATTTTTTTGGCACCCTCTGTAGTTCATTGCTGTATGCACATTGCTTATAGTATTGCACTGTATGAGCTTACCACAGTTTATTTATCCATTCTGCTATCTATTGACATTTGGATTATTTTTTGCTGTTGCGAATAGTACTGCTGTGAGTATTCTTGTATGTGTCTTGGTGTGAATATATGTATGCATTTCTGATGGATATATAATGAAGAGTGGACTTGCTGGGTCACATGGTATAGAGGGTTAAGGAGAGAACTATTAATATGTATATGTATGCATACACTCATATAATTTTGAAAGCATGTATTATAAACAAAGCTCTAAAAGCACAATTGTAGAAAAACAGAACAACTTGAAAGTACAAACAAGGTACAATGAAAGTGAAACTTGATCAGTTTATCAGTTGGAGTTCAGTTAGGAGACAGAAACCATACTAGTAATTTGAATAGGGAAAATTGAGTATGGGGAATTATTACCTATTTAAAGGAGTAAAAGATCATTATAAAGAATGCAACAATAGCACTTGTAGAGAGTAGCTACTCTAGGACTGAGGGAGAATACCCAAGAAGGAATAAACTTGGAAGACCCTTCCCCCATGTCTTCTACCCGCCAGGGCTGAGATTCTGACCTCATGGGAGGAGAGGGTGTGGCTATAGCCCACTGGATGGTGGAGACCTTCACTTAGTGGGTGCTAAAGGCCAGAACTGGTATGTGGCCTACTAGGTGCTGATTGGCTAGGGCTGGTGAGTAGAAATGGGCTGGATGCGGGTTAAACAGGCTGTAGGGTGAGCACTGCCGGGTCTCTGGCGTACCTCTGGCAGCTGAAGCATAGGAGCAGCTATGAAAAGTACAAGAGAACCAGGATAAGAAGCTCCTCCCTCTGTTAGGCCTTGCCCTATCCCTTCAATACTCTCTATTGACAAGCTAAACATTGCACCAGCAGGTGAAGGAAAAATATTTACAGGGTCCAGCCCCAGTTTCTTAAGCCAGAAAAAGAAGAGGTCTGGGAGATGAGAGCCAATAAATTAATAACTAGCACAACTAGATAATACCAAACTTATCTTCCAGTTTATTGTTCCTGAAGTATCTAGTCTGCTCTTAGACCCGCCTAATGAGTTCTTAATTTTAGGTAATATATTCAATTCTATTTGATTCTTTTCCATAAATTCTTTGGTGAATTTATCTTTTAATCTAGTTTTCTCTATTTCTGTGCACATGGTAGTTGTATTTATTTTCAAGTCCTTATGAACCAATTTTAATGTTTGGAATATTCTTGGGTCTATTTGTTTTGCCTGCTTTTTTCTTTTTTGGTTACCAATCATGTGGTTCTTCTGTATTTGGTGTTTTAGCAGTTTTGAATCAATGTCAGACATTCCAGTTAAAAGACTGGAAGAGGATACAGATGGTGTACTCCTCTTCCAGAGAGAGAGTTCATGGCCCCTTCTCACAGGTGGATACATGTTGATGAATCACTTTAGCCACACAGGGACTATGCTGAGTTGGGGCTGGTGTATGGCTTTGGTAAGGATCTGTCTGCCTCTGGTTCACTGCTGTTCCTGCGGTGGAGCTCTGTAGGGTTTGTATTCGAGAGTTCGGGGTGCTCAGTGTTCCTAGACACTTTTAAGTGACTTGGCCTACAAATTATTTTCAAATACAATGCCCTGTCATTTATCAAATATTAAAACACTAAACAGTGTGGAGCTTTGCCCTGATGGATCCCAAATTCTAACTTTTGTCTTGTAAGACTGCTGATAAATCCATTCTGCTTTTTAGAGGTAGCTTCTTAATTTTAGCCCCTTGCCCTTGGCTTCCCCAGAACTCACCAGATGTCTTGAGGGGAACTAGCTGCATGTTTGAGGTCTCTCAAGGCTTTGCCAGAAAGTTCTGACAATTCTTCTGAGTCCGAGCAGCAAGCTCTGAGACTGTGCAAAGCCTGAATTCTCAGCCTCCCTCCAGTGCCCAGAATTTGCACAGTTGCCCCAGGGTAAAAGCAGAAGACAGTCTCCTCCCTGCTGTTTTCTCCTTGGTGAGTTCTCAGCCCCTCTAATTGTCATTGCTTCAGCGATAGTGAGTGACTTCAAGGAGGTATCTGTATATTTGTCTGGCTTTCTATTTTTTATTGAGAGTGTTGGTGTGTACAAAGTAACTTCATTCTACCTGGGAGCACTTGTCCTGCATTTTGAGAACATATAATTTTACCCATTACGTTCAAAACAAAAGAACAAAAAACTTTAGTGGATCAAAACAGTGTACTTCTTTCTTTCTTACAAAAACCTAGAATTTAAGTTCCAATATATTTTCCTAAGGTAGAAATGAGAGTAAACATTATTTAGAGATGGCATCTCTGGTTCTCTTGAGTTGAATGCAGCTTGGATTCAAAGGATACATCAATGTAAGATTCAAGTGGATATGAGAAAGTTACCAGAAATTTCAGTGTAAAATTGGTTTATGTGCTGAAGAATTAAAGGCTCAATTTGATTTTACCATTATCTATTTTTACTCATCAGCCATGGAAACATTTTATGAAGTAGAAAGACCGTTGGTGGTGTTAATTCTTCGTAAAATGTTCTTTCTAAGGGGAGACAGTGGAAGAGCCCTGGTTTAAAAATGATTTATTATTTCCTTTTTTTCCAAAGGTGTTGCTATTATAATCAATTGTACATTAAGGGAAGGAGTATTAATATATACACATGCAATGCACACATATACAATAATTTTAAAGGTGTGTGTTTTAAACAAGTTTTTGAAAGCACAGTTGTAGAAAAACAGAGCATCTTGGAAGTACAAACAAGGTACATTTAAAATGTTCGCTGTCCTAAGACAAATGAAAAAAAAAAGCAACCCAAGTTATTTTTTGAACCTGCAAGGCAAATATAACATTTAGCAGATGTTGCCAGTTTCGATTTACTCAATTGAATGTGTAAAAATGCTTTTGGGAAAATGAGGTACTTGAATTGAGTATGAAGCATTTCAGCTCAAGAATTTGCTTATCCAGAGGAGTTATTTAATGATCAATTTCGAAGATCATTTATTGTCTTTGGTTCATCATTTCTTTATCATTCTCTCTTTATCACTTCTATCCTCTTCAGAACACTCCTCAAAGGGTTGGGTTATCTATCTATCTATCTATCTATCTATCTATCAATCTATTTTTATTTGTTAAATGTATTGGGGTGATATTGATTAGTAAAAATGACATAGGTTCCAGGTGCACAGTTCTACATTACATCCTCCATGCTTTGCATTATGTGTTCATCACCCATAGTCAGTTCTCTTTTCATCACCATATATTTGTGTCCCTGTCCCTTCTTCCCCACTGCCTACCCCCTTGTCCTTAGGTAACTACTAAATTATTGACTGTGTCTATGAGTTTTGTTTCTTTTTTGTTTTCAATTTTATGTTCCACGTGTTAGTGGAATCATGTAGTTCTTGGTTTTTAAATTATGAGAAAGCATTTTTAAAATTATTTGTGGTATAGGTACTTAGTAAGTATACACTAAGGTTTTTTGTTTTTTGATTTTTTAAATGAATGAATATGATAAATAACTACAGGAGTTCTGATGAAGTAGTGAGTATTGAGCCTGTGGTGACCTGAGGCTTTATGAAGGAGGAAGGGTTTTAACTGGGTCTTCAAAAAGGGGTAGAATTTCTAACGTGAACGGAGCCGAAGGCCTGTAGGCAGGGAGGTAAGGTTACAGAGAATCACCACAAACCAGGGATGGTTTATTGGAAGCACTGAACAAACCAGTTTTCTTGGAGGGGAGTTCGCATTGGCAAATAGTGGAAAAAACAGTTACAGAGGTAGATTGAGGCAAAATTGTAGGGGTTTAGAATACAAAGCTAAAGACTATTCATTACTAGTTTATGCTGTGATTTTAAGAAATTGCTACAGCCTTAGGCTTTTTTTTTCCTCCTTTTAAAAAAACATGATTTACACACATGACTTCACTCATATGTGGAATATGAAACTGAAAGCAACAAACAAACAAAAACTCATGGACCCAGTCGATAGTTTAGTGGTTACCTGAGGTAAGGGGGGAGGGGGTGGGAGAGTGGAGAAGGGAGTCAAATGCATGGTGATGGACAGACAACTGACACTGGGTGCTGAACACACAACACAACACATAGACGATGCACTGTAGGATTGTACACCTGGGACCTATGTAATTTTCGCTAACCCATGTCACCCCAATAAATTTTTTTTTTTTTTGCTTTTTGGTATGTGGATTGTTCCCTGACTGGGAATCGAACCCAGGCCGCAGCACTGACAGCGCCAGCGCCAAAGCCTTAAGCCACTACACCATCAGGGAACTCCCCCAATAAATTTAACAATAAAAAAATATGGTTTACAAGACATTGAAGCTTTTTGAGGTGTTTATGATCTGAAGTTTTTTTTTCCCCTCATGATATTGAAGATTCCAGAAATTTTTGATGCCTTTACGTTTTAGCCACCTGCTTTTAAGTACGCTTCTTTCTGGAAATAGTTATAAACTTCATATGTGTACACTAATTTTTCAGAGGAGTCAAGTTTTTAATTATACATTTGAAAAGAAAAGTGTGCAGTTGTTTGCTAATTACATTCCCTTAGAATCTCTAAATTGAGTATTTCACATTGTTTACTTGTTTCAAAGTCTGGTCTTACAACCAGCTTACTTTGTGTGCTTTTGGTATGCAGGGCCTGATGAGCAAAGGGCTATTTATTTTTTAATAAGCTCTCAATTTTAGAAATTTTAACTTTAGATTTACAGAATTACTGCAGAGATGGTACAGACGTCCCATGCGCCCACTTTCAGTTTTCCCTATTATTACTATCTTACATCACTGTGATACATCTGTAACCATGAAGGGACCTGTATTGATGCATTGATTTCCTTAATTTCTCCCTAATCTCTCCCCCCATCCCCCCGCCCCCATGTCCTTTTCCTGTCCAGGATCCTATCCAGGATACCGCGTTATAGTTAGTCCTCAGGTCTGCTTGCAGGCTCCTGTAGCTTGTGACAATTTCTTAGCCTTCCCTTGTTTTTGATGACTCTGAGGGTTTCGAGGAGTGCTAGTGAAGTGTTTTATAAATGTCTCTCAATTGGGATTTGCCTTTTGTTTTCTCATTGTTAAATTGCAGTTATGGACTTTGGGTAGGAAGAAACCTCAGAGGTAAAGTGCCATTTTCATCACATCATGTCAAGGATACATAGCATCAATATGACTTATCACTTTTGCTATTAACCTTGATTACTTTGCTTGAGGGAGTGTTAGGCTTCTGTACTGTACTGTTACTATTTCTTGTTTCTTTCCATATTGTTCTCTTTGAAGGGGACTCACTGTGTGCTGTCCACACTTAAGGAGTGGGCAGTTATGTTTCACCTTTTTGAAGGCACAGTGTCTATATAAATTATTTAGAATTGTTCTGCATGGGAGATTTGTCAGTTCTCCCCTATTATTTATTTATTCAATTCAATACATAAATAATTTTAATTATGGACTTACAGATATTTATTTTATACTTTGGATTATAGTCTAATATTACATTATTTGTATTTTTGCTCACCTTGTTCCAGTTTTGGCCTTTGGAAGCTGTTCATTTGGTTTCTATATCCCTTTGCTATAACCCCATGATCAGAGGCTTTTTTAAAATGTGTTTTTTTGGAGCACTTTGTTGCTTTATGGCACTGTAAGATCCTCTGTGCTCATCTTGGGTATTTCTTGCTCCAGTCCTAGAATCAGCCATTTCTCCAAGAAGCCCTGGTTCTTTTTATTTCACTGAGGAAAGTGACTTTAAAAGTAAGAGACTTTCTCTTGGTGTTTACTGGTTTGGGAGTGGAGAATGGGTACCTTATACAGTGAAGAAAGAAAATGGCATTAAAACTTGGCTTTGCAAATGGATAACTTCCTCTTGACTTTATCTGCCATCCTTCTTTCTACTGTTCTCTTTTTACCTTGTTTTATGTAATGCTTTGATTCTTTCATGGGGACAACTGGAAGTATACTGAGCCTGGATCTTATTTCCCAGAGACTCTAATTTAGTTATTTAGTCCGAGCATCAGTGATTTTAGATTGTGTATAACCAAGGCTGAGAACTCTAGGTACTGAAAATGAGTATGGATGAAGCATCTGAATTCGAGTCTCATACCCATTGATTACTGGGTGGGTTATGTTGCCTAGGATACCTAACATCTCTGCATGTATTTATTGATAAAACTGCTTATATAAAACTACTTATCTCACAAGGCTGCTGTGAGGAATTAAAAAAGTAACACCAAATGGATGAATGGAAATAAAACTGGAGGTACGGAAGCCAAAATGACCAAGGGCAACCTGTAATCATATGTTCAGAGGGCTTACCATGTGTGTGTTTCAAAGATGTCCTCTAGTTTTTCCCTTTATAATTTGAAGCAGCTTATTCAGATTTTTGAGTTTACATTTAAACTCACACTGAAATCAGGTTTTCAAAGTCTTTAGGCTCGGGACTGTTTAGCTGTCTTGGGTTATCTATAGGGATGGGCACATTAAAAAGAAAAAAGTCTGATAAATTTTGAAACTGGTTCTAATGTATGCTTTCTCCAGCATTTTTAAAAAGCAAAAAAACTTAGCCACTCAAAAACATTTTTCAGGGAAATTATCTGCATCCGGCTGAGAATTTTATGCCAAACTGCAGCCCCCACACAAGCTTTGGAGAGCCAAGATATTTAAACCTGCAAAGTAAAGTGCCAGCTCAACCTTTATGCTAATCTGATGCAATCATTTAACCACAGAATGGTTTGTAGCCTTGAATTGACAGTGACTCAGTAGACCTTGTATACATTTAAAAAATGTTTTTCAGTTGTTGAAATTATGAAAATATCATAGAAGCATAATATTATTATAAGCAAAACATTTAAAACATTTAATTCAGTTTCTTGAATATGTTTCTGAAGAAGCCAGATTGAAAAATAAAGTCTGGATTATGATAGGGTTTTTAAGAAGGGGCAACTAATTACTTATAGCATCTAAAATAGTCTACCAGAGATCATCAGTCACATTTTTAAATCAAAGGAGTCCTTTAGCAGATTTGGAGAAATTAATTGGTAAGAATAATGATTAATATAATTTGTGTGTTTAAAGGTACATTTTAAAAGGATTTATTTATTTTTAAAAATGGAGATGTTTACAAGGTTAACATGAACTTTAGCTCAGTCAGCACCTGTAGGAATTACTTAAATACAAGATTTGTCCCAGTGAAGCTTGATTTAGTTTAAAAGCTAACTTATTAATATTATCTTAAAGTATAAGTTAACCATTTGTTCTACTCTCATTCCTTACCTAGATACTACTCCGAAACCCAAGTTCACTAAATTCACTTATTAAATTAAAAACATTTTAGAGTCAGGAAGAGGTGAAATAACTATTTTAAAACATTCAAGTTTGTATGTTTATATTAATATAAGAATAGAATTGAATAGAAATAATTTTGGAATTAGCTATAGATTTATGTTATAAATGTATCTTTTCTAGTTCATAGTGAAGAAAATTGGCAACCTTTATAATGTTTTGTAGAATCAGAAAATCTGTAATAGTAATTTTCAAACTTTTAAGACTAAAAACAAACAATTGAAATACTATCCATTAACTTAATGACTTTAACTTCCTGAAGAGAGCCTAGGAACCATCTCTTACTTTTAGTTACTACTTTTTCGGATCTTTTAGTTTATAACTATTAAAATTGTGCTCAAAACTTTTGTGCTATTTTACAACATACCTTGTGAGAATTTTTTTTCTAAGAAAACAATGCCATATAAGATGTTTACCACATTTATGGTAAAGGATTTAATGAGGTTTTGAAATTGAGAAACTCTTTTAGCCAGACTAAAAAAATTAAGATTAGTTTAATGATATAGCTTCCTTAACTTTTAGCATCATTTCATGACTATACATTTGTAAGTAGCCATTTTTAGAAATCAGAGCATAATTCTTAGATGTAATTTTTAGGAATCAAACAATTTTTAGGAATCAAAGCCAAACAGAATTCTTTCTAACAATAGAATTGCCTCATTTTAAAATACTTTGTATTATGGAGAATTTCAAATATACACAAATTGTATAATGAATCCTCATAGAGCTATCATCCAGCTTTGGTAATTGTCAACTCATAACCAATCTTGTTTCATCTGTACCCTCAAGCACTTACTTCCTACCATATTATTTTGAAGGAAAGCCTATACATTATGTCATTTCATATATAAATATTTTGATAGGTTCCTAAAAAGATACCTTTTTAGCACAAAAAAATACCATTATCTTGTCTAAAGTATTAATAATTTCCTAGCATCATCAAATAACCAGTTAGTATTTAAAGTATTCATTGTGATTATTGCTAAATCTTTTAAGTCTCTTTTATCTTAGAAGCTTTCTCCACCGCCACCACCCCCCAATTTGCAATTTTTGTTTGAAAAAGCAGGGCCATTAGTCCTATAAAATTACCATAGACCGAATTTTGCTGATTGTATCTTCATGGCGTAGTTTAACATGTTTCTTTGTTCCTTTGCATTTCTTATAAATTGGTAGATTTCATACACCTTCAACCATCTGGTACATGGTCATAAACCAAAAATAACCTCCACCACCCCCCCCAAAAAAAACCCCAGGTTCTGAATTTTGTGATAGCTGTCATAGGACTGTATGCTTTATTTTGTATATGAGATATTAGAGGTATCTTTTGTTTTTAAGTAATTGTGTATAATGCATGACTGAAGTTTAGAATTTACGGTAACACTGGTTATAGCAAAATGAGACAAGTGTGTGTAGTAAGTAGAAAAGAACTATCAAAAATAGCAGAAGGTTTATAAAGGTATAGTATTCTGAAGTCATTCATTTTAGGACAGATAGCCCTATTTACTTAAAAGCCCCTAATGATATCACTGTTTTTAATAATGGCAGTGTAATATATTCTCATAATAGTGACCTAATTTATCAGGAAAGGTGAATTATGTTTAATATGGACTGTTTTAAAGCATCACAACAACTAGAGAGTCAACAATTTGGCATTTAAAGGATTGAAGAATTTTATGTCACAGTTGTAAAATATGGTGTTGTGATTAATCCATAATCCCTGTTAATAATATATGTAATATGTACATATTAAAGATAGGGGAGTCATGTATAAAAATTACAGAAATTCTACTTTATCAGGAATATCTGGGAAATAAAGTATACTGATTAATAAAATATTCAGACTCATTTACTGCATAATATATAGATCACCAGTTCTTTTAAAATAATTAATTTTTTATAAAATGCCCTTTATACTAAAAGTAGAACATAATTTGATCTTTCTTTGATAATTCAGAAACATTTGAGGGAATGTTTATAACATAAGTATTGTTTTTTTTAAAATTTATTGGGGTAACATTGGTTAATAACATATAAATTTCAGGCTTACAGCTTTACAGAATTGTTGTTATTAACCTTGACTGTCATTATATTGTAGCTGTGTAGTAGAGTTGATTAATGCAGAGTTTCATAGTAATACTACTTATCAAAGAATTATCACTGGATTAAGAAGGCCCAATGGGCTCTGTGACTGTGGTATCCATAAGAGAGTCAAATGAAGAGACTTACTGGAATCAATATGCATAGATATATTAGTATATGTGTGGTTGCATACATAGATATATTTTTACCTGTGTGCATATGTGTACATATTACCGTTAAATTTATAACGTATAAATATATATACCAACTTGTGACTTGTGCAGCCATTACTAATACTAAGCAAGCGCAAATTGAAGGAGAGTGATCAAAATTTACCGAGAGGAAATTGGCTCCACAGCATAATGATTTTGGCTGGAGAAGATAGTGATCCTGGCATAGTATACTCTGTATTTCCTTGTGAGAGCTCCAAAATTAAAAGAATTAGCTACATAGAGGCAGATGCTTGGTCGTTTTCTGGAAGCACAATTATAAGGTTTATGAAAAACAGGAAGATCAACATCTCATGTGTTTTTTTTTGAACTGGGAACTGATTTAATGTGCTATTTTGTACCCCCTTAGACCTTGTCTGTTGAGCCATGATAATTTGATTTTGTTTTTATGACCTTTTAAATTTTTATTTTAAGTGTTTTAGCCTTTGGAAAGAAATTATAGCTTGAAATGCTTTTAAGATAATATTTTTCAAACTGTTCAAACTTTTAATGATTGATAACTATAATTAGTCACATTGCAATACTGTATTTTTAGAATCGTGGTCCAGTTTTCTTTTGTCTGCTTCTGCTCATAACCATGGATGAGCTTGGCTCTCAGTAGCCAGTATTTCTACTGACCCTGGAAAAAATTTGGATCCTCTAATATACTTAATTTATAATGAATTGAATAGTGTTGATCATTCATTGGACAAATAATTTGAGTGCCTTCTTTCAATAGCCCACGATGTCTAACATAGCGCTTGCACAATGATGAATAAGACACTATCCCTGTTTTCAGATAATTTATAGTTAATAGAGGGATTGTAATATGAAGTACCTATGTGTATCACCTACACAGTCAGTCATTCTTTAAGAACATTGGTTGGTACATTGAATGGGAGAACTTTCATTTTATCTTTAATTTTGCTTGAGGAACTTTAGCCATTTGTTCTGCTGCGATTTGCTTACATGATAACAATAAACACCTTATGTGTCTACCATAAATGAAAGAAACATGGAAGCAAGTAAAAAATATCGGTAAGAAATGCCCGAAAAATCTTAATTCAGGTGTTGCAACCTCAGATGCCTAAAAGAGCCAGCCAAGTAATGAGTGAAAAAGATAGGTCTAAAACGGTTGTAATTGGTGGAGATTGTGATCTACTGAAGTGTGTGTGCTTTGTCTAAAGATTTTCTAATAAAAATTTTTTTGTGGGTTAAAGGAAGCATGACTTCATGCTGAGGCTGCCAATTTGCAACTCCTCCTTAATTCCTTAATATTAATAGAACTGTCACAAAAGCATTTGAGAGGAAAAAATGGTCATTTAAAATTAAACTCAAGTAAATACATACAGTTTAAGAATGATCACACCATTTAATAAGCTATTTGGTACTTTTTTTCTTGGGTATAGGTAACATCACATTACGAATGATGGAATCCCAAGAGGATCCTGGAAGATATTATAGATCTAGGCCGATAAGTGGATCAAGTTTAGTAGCATCCACTACTGTAGGAGAAAAAGGAATTAGCAAGAATGATGTTGGCTTACTGTTGCTGAAGTTGTTTTTTTTTTTCCCCTGGTATGCGTAACCCTGGATTCCAGGTGTTAATTATTGTTAGAAGTAGATCAGTGGTCTGAAGACACATTCTCTTACTTCCAGGGAAATGTATGGGGCAACTCTAATGGAAAGCTCTAGTGAATGGAGCCTTCCATCACAGTGGATCTTACTCATATGTGAAGGCCTAATGAATTTATGTGACATTATTTGGGCCCTTGATCACAATGAGAGAATTCATCAGGAAGATGATCAGATTTTCTGGGTTTCCACCTTGTTTTGGAATGCCTGAACATGACTCTAGAACACCACAATACAGATTCTCTAGGACACCACAATACAGATTCTCTAGGAACACGGAGTAGGTACTACTCTAGGCCTACTGAATCAGTGCCTTAAAGGGTAGGATATGAGAATCTAAGATGCTTTCATGGTTATGCAATGGTAGCCAGTATGGGTAGAAAAGTTTTCATGTACTTACCGGATGATACTAGGTTTCCTTTGTTAATGAAGACGGTGAATTGACAGCCTTGTATGAAGAGATTTTTAAAAAGTGGTGTTTATTGATAGAAAGAACCCCATTCTGTTTGATGATATTGAGTTGAAGGCAGTAGAAATTGATAGCTTAGGACATAAGGGCTTTGTTAAGGTTCTTGAGGCATTTCATTGGAGGGGTATGTATCATGATTATTTACTCTAAGGTCCAGGGAAGGCCATTTGGGTAGTACAATTAGAAACAATTACTTTTCTTTAGTTAACTGTGAGGAGCACCACAGGTTTGAAAGAACTGGTAAGGAATGGCTTTGGGGGCGGGAGAGGGATGGTGAGTTTAAGGAAATGAAAATTAATGAAACTGAGTAATCACTGTATATTGCTAAGTTGACAAATGTTTCAAAGGCAATGTCTTTGTCTGCTTTATGGGGGCCCATTTTTCAGTGTCCTTGAAAAGAGAGTGTGTGTAAAAGATGTAAAGGTTTACAGGTCAAAGGTACTAATTTCAAGTTTGGCATGGAGCCAGCATTCATAAAATGCCACGGCACAGTTTGTACTGCTGATTATGTTTCAGTTAAGTGGAGGAAAGGTAAAAATATTTCCTATTTGCAGGACTGTAAAGCCAATGACGACCTCCTTTCTAAGCTCAGTGCTAATGAAGGCTGAGCTGCTGTTTCTTGTATTATAGCTCCAAGACACATGTCAGTAATCCCAGGATCCTTTTCTGGTCTTGGAAGGGTTTTCACTTTTCTCCTTTACGTTCTTCAGCAGGACGAGTGGCCTTTCCAGAAGTCTTGCTTTATTACCCACTGAATTAAATACCTTACTGGTGTTTTAAAAGCTCTGGGATGAGGAACATCTTAAGATACCTATTTCAGATCCATTTTAACTTCAATTCATTGAATGAGTTTTAATACACAAGGGTATGGCCGGCCGGCTGGCCTGCCTGCCTGTCTGCCTGCCTTGCCTTCCTTTTTCTTTTTTCCTAAGAGAAATGATTGTAATCATTGTTGGGTTACTGGGAATATGAGGGCTGTCTGGAAAATATCCAGGTATGGAATGTGAAAAATAGGGCATGTGGCTGCTGGATTTTTTCTGGACAGCCCTCGTAGATTAATTCTCTATGTAGATTGCCCTGTAGATGAGGGAAGAAACGACTTAGCTTTTTTCTCTGGCAGAAAACATCAGTGCCTAAGCTGCATCTGCGAGGGCTGTTTGGAACAAATCCAGGCATAAATGCCTCTGTTTTTCGTATTATGTGGCTGGACACTTTCAGAACAGCCCTCGTATACTTTTGGGATGATGGCCCGTTTACGCACCTCTTCCTCTGTTCTTTCTCTTAGAAGGTGTGAAGTCGTGATACTGTATTATGGTGCCTCAGCCCTCTTCCTCCTCTTCCTCCTTTTTCTTCTCTTCCTCCTCCTCCTCCTCCTCCTTTTCTCCTCCTCCTCCTCCTCTCCTTTTTTATTTTTAAGTGACAGAAAACCTGATTCAAACTGGCTTAAACAATAAAGGGAAATCGTTGCCTTACAAAACTTAGAAGGACTTCAGATAAGGCTTGGTCCGGTGGCTGAAATGATGTCGTTTAAGGATTGAGTCGTTTTGTCTCTTTTATTCTCTGCTCTGCTTTCCGCTGTGTTGACTTTATTCTGAGTCTCCATATCCACCCAGCAGTTCAGACCCCTTCCCTTGTGAATATAAAATTGTTATTCCAGTTCAGACTTTATATTCTCCTACCTCGGGGAGAAAGGGCACTTTTATTTTTCAGAAGTCCTAGTGGATGCCTTCATTTATCTCATTAAGTTTGATTTGGTACGGGCCCACAGCTGAATCAATCATTGATGCTAGGTGTGTAGGAAGTGTTGTTGGGGTTAGGCAGTCAGGACCTCAAGAGCTTGAAGTGGAGATTCTTGTTGAGAACTGATGCCTAAGAATGGGCAGAAGTGGTTTTCCAGAGGAAATAAGAAGGGACGTGGACATCAAACAATAGATGTCTGCTGAATATGGGTTTAGACCAAGGAGAGTATATAGACCTGGGGCTGGGAGGTTGAGTTTTTAGGGGAAGGTTAAGGACACTGAAAGCTCTTTCCACCCTGTGTATTGTCTTTTATAGATAACTCTTTCCTTGAGTTGATGGTCTGCTTTGCATGTTTTTTTTTTTTTTTATTCTTGCTTAGCTGCGTGTGGCTGGTATAACAAAAAGAGCTTTTCAATTGGCGTTTCCCCTAATCATTCACACACAAATTATGTTACTAGGACTTTAGTGGCTTTAAGACCATTGACCAGCAAGGCCCAAGAATGGAATTTTGACTAAAAAGTTCTGGCAAATACTGCAGGTTTGGAATTGAGTTCATTGAGCTCAGTTGAGGTGAGGAGAAGCATTTGTACAGTATAAATCGTTTGTAGCCCAGGGGCCACGTCTAGCCTAGGGAAATCATCTAGGGCAGGGGTCAGAAACCAGGTGCATCTGTAGTTAAAAATAACACCTTAGTTGAAGCTATTTGTTCTCTGTTGTGTTCCATACTTTTCATTCCAGTGGGTCTTCTTGTGATTATCATAGTCCCATAAAAATGAGAATCTACCCTGAGGTCTGGTCCTGATTGAGACAGGAAAAGAATTGTCCTGATACAGGAGAAAGGATAGGACTCCTATTATGTTGTGACTCACCTATAGCTAAAAACACTCAGTGCCAGCACAGTATCACTAAACCTGAACTATCTTTCATCGTGATTTAAATAGTTGGCTTCAAGCTTAAAAATCTGTGAGCAGAAATTGCGATTCTTAACCTTCTAAATTTAAAAGCCTCCTGAAGACATTTTCTAATGAAAAGTGAAACCCGAACAAAGTGTTTGCTTTAACTAAATCATTGCAGTTCATTTCTTGTAAAGAAACACAGAAGCACACATTAACTTAAAATAAGCTCACACTGTTGTTTCTTGTAGTACAGCCAGGAAAACCAGTAACAAGCTGTCTCTTTCAAAATCACATCCCTGGATGATATTCGAGCAACCTGGACAATTTAAATACATCCCAAGGGGGAAAAACAATTTAAATTAAGTTAGAAATCATATTTGCTAATTTCTTTTCTACCATTGCATTGTTGCCTTTTATTCTCAGAGTCTGAGTAGTATTGATTGAGACGGTGTGTGGCATCTGTGACTTACCCAGGTAAATAGCAACAATCATTTCAGAGCCACAGCTAATCTGGGGCCACAAAAGGATTTTGAGGAGGGGGTCAGTTTTTAGGTTGTTGGTGAATTTGTGTTCTCCGCTTAAAGGAATTTAAGTTTCAAATTTTTAAAAATATTTTTTGGATACATAAAGTGATTTTTTTTTTTTAATGCTTGGGTTTGTTAATCAAAATTTAGAGTATACTGGCATTTTATCCAAAATTGAATTTAATGATAATATTATTTATTCATTCTTTTCTGAGAAATAACAGGTATAAAACTTGAGCATTTTAGCCTCAAATAGATTTGATTTTTATTTAAAAGATACCACCATAAAGTTGTGTGGTTAAAAACAGCATTGTATAAAAGAAATGCAATGGCTTTAGTTACTATTCAATCCAGCACTCTCCAAAGAGTTGAATAATATTGTTGAATAATAACAAAATCTACTCTGTTTCTTCTATATTCATTCTTATATTCAGTGATTTTGGTGTTCCCAGTTTTAGTTCTTTAATACATGTTGTGAAAGATATTATTTCTGTTCTCTAAATGGTTACACTGTTAAGAGAAGAGAGACCCGTAAAGGTTCTGTGGAAGGTACTCTTTCATTTCTTTTCAAACTTGTTCTACTTAAGGAGGTTTCTAAGATAGAAAAGTATTTGCTGTCTACTTTCTTGCTCTTAATAAACAGGGAAGACGGGACCAAGAGATGTGGTTTGAGATTCCTTTCTTCCTCTGCTCCTCCTGCCCTTGTTTCCTTTTTTCTGTTTACCCCTAATTCCAAAGAAAGAAACAAACCTTAGGCATGTGCTGTGTGATCCTGAGTTGTGTTTGAAGTGACAATTCAGTATAACTTGGAACGGCTTGCTGGTCGTTTTTTAAGAGGAACTGAAAGGTAATCTTACAGCAACTTCTGATGGGCAAGAGGGATGTTACAACTTTTTGAATTTTAAAAATGGAGCCAAAGGTATAATTTTGCAGTACTTTTGTGTATTTTAGAGAGAATGTTTGCCTGTGAAAAAAACGAAATAAGTATACCAATTCCATTGATTCTGGCACCCTAGCACAAAATTGAGATGATAGACAAATTCTGGTGTGATACACTAGTAGGTCATCTCATGGGTAAATGTTTGAAGATTCCTCAGAACTTCTCTTTTAATTGGAAGTTTTGCTTACCTTAGCAATGTGAGTGAGGCTGCCTACTGAACGGCATGTCAGAAAGTTCAGATTTAAGATTCCCCATTTTGGCTTTTCTCTGTTACCACAAAATCACATGGGAAATTGACTTTTTAGTTACTGTATTTGTATATTTTGCCCAAGTTGTCGTTCTCCTTTTCAAGGATATGTAATGATCATGTTCTGTATTGATACAGAATCAGGATCACATTACTATTAGTAGCCAGAAGATTTTGTTGATTGTAAGCCAGGGAATGAACTGCTGTATTTTATCCTGCAAGGCATTAAAAAAAAAAAAAAAGCCGCTTTAGAAAGATACTCAGTCACAGTTTTAAAAAATATCCAGGGAAGTTGGTTGTTGGTTGAGAGGCAGGTCAGAACCTTGGAGAGCTCTAGAGAAAGCTGGGGCAGAACCACACAGCCAGAAGCTTCTATGGGTGGCCGCAAACAGACTAGATGTTTTGAGGCGATGCTGATTCCACTTTGCTTATTGACAATATATGCATGATTGAAAGAAACAAACCCCCGTACTCCTAGCACAGGCTGTGTATCTGTAGACTAATTTGGTGACTTGGGACATTTTAAAAACTAGAGAAAATTTCAGCACATCTTCTTGAAGATCCTCCAGGCCATTTTACGATCTGGATTCCTCTTAACAGGGCTTCCGATATCAAGGTAAAGATGGTCACAAATAGGAAGGGCAGAAGGAACATAAGATTTTACTGAAGTATTCACTATTAGTCGAGATCTATTTTTCTAAATTTTTTTCAAATGATATTTTAAGTAAAACTTTAACAAAAACAGTGCTTGCTTCGGCAGCACATATACTAAAACTTTAACAAAAACAAAGTAAAAACTAAACCCAACCAAACTAAAATGAAAACAGAATGGCGGAGTTGTAGTAAAAGCAGGGCCTATGAGATCTGCAGTGCCTTCTAGTGGCATTACTCCTGGCTCCAGCAGTAGTCCCTGAACACAGACCACAAAGCACCACATTTCATCAGAGTACGTTCAGTTTTCTTGTCAGACACAGTTCCCAGGTAGGTGTGAGGATTTAACTTAACTGTACTTGTAGGAATACCTTTATTGGCTCATTTTAATCCCAGAAATGGCCTTGTGTTGATTGTCTCCTTAGCTATTCATTTAGCTGTCAGAGACGTGCATCTCTTTGAATTAGCTTTCGTGCTTCCCAGAATCTACTGAGTTTTCAAAGACTGTAATTAACAACAACATTGAACAGCATGTCAGCAATCTCAAATCTCAGACTATAGGCTCTGCTTATAAGGATGAAGGAAATAATTAGAATATTTGAAAATAATGCCACTGAGGATTACAAAATTACCCTATTTAATTTTTTCCCTTACCAAAATTTATTTGGATGTTTACCCTACAAATTGTAGTGGAACAGAATACAGCTATGAGATTCTCTTCCATTTACCCCATTTTTTTCTTAAGAGTTGAATCGTCTCAAAAATTAATTCCCAATACATTAATTGCAAGTTAACTATCACGTTAAGGGAAATGATTTGGGGTGCTTGTTGTCTTCATTGCTAGACACATGGAGATAAATATATATGAGGGATAGTTGTGGATGTGGAGATGTGGAAGTATACTTGCTCTGTGCAGTCCCAAAGTTCCTTTCTCCTAATCCGACTTCCTTCTCACCCACCCCCAAATTCATGTCATGTTAACTCTATTATAAGAAGTTAAGTTGCCATATTTTAGAATGTTTAAAAAAAGGTTTAAGATAATTTCATTTAATTATTTTAGATGATGTATTAGAGGAGTTATACAACTCTATCCTAATGTAGACATTCATTTCTGTTAATACTTGGTTCTCTTACAAATAGGTCAAATGGCAAATTTATTTTTGTTATCTTTTGTATTCTCCAGATGAAATGACATTTAAAAAATTTATGCTTTCCAGTTATAATTCTGTTGAAATGCAAAATGTCATTGGTCATTTTCTAAGACTTCCATTCAGAGGAATGTAACACAAAAGAGTTTTGGTTGAGAAAAGCATAATAAATTCCTACAACCGTGACCATTACATTATAGCACATTGCGTTAGCTTTCTGGAAATGTTCTGTGAGGCTTGGAATTTAAGAAACAGTAAGGTCAAGGTTACTTGAAGCATATTTATTTAGTGTTAAGTGAAGCAAGATTTGTTCTCCAAAACGCTATGGAATTGACTTTTTGTTGATCAGAAGACAAATTGAAGTCTGACTTTATAGAATATGTAAATGGCAAGTGGAATTTCTTAAACTTTGAGATTGAAAAACAGTTTGAAAGGAAATATTTGAAGTATGCTATTCTGTTTTTAAAATTTATATTTTCCATTATGAAAACATGTGCATATATTATGTTTGTGCACATATACATATATATATGTGTATGTTTAAACATATACTCAGAGAATTTGGGAAATACAGAGAATGAGGAAGAAGGGGGAAAAAAGATAAGATGAACTCTATAAAAAAAAAACAACCCAAAAAACCTCTATTAAATAGCTCCCAACTGTAGACATCACACGTCTTGTAGCTTTTCTATGCCTACATGGATTTTGCCGTGGAGGGTTTGGAGGGGATGGGGATAATTGAACTTATGATCATTATGTTTGTATAGTTTTATATCTGTCTTCATTTACTATTTTAACGAAGGTATTTTATGCTATTATATAGTTTTTGTAAGCATATTGATTGCAGATTATTCCTTTGAGTAACTATAACAGTTTTTCAACAACTTCTTATCAGATATTTAGGTTATTTGCAGTTTCACGATATAAATGACTCTATGTATATTCTTTATCTCTGAGCTTTTCCCCCGAAGATTGGTTGGGCTTATTCGAGTCTGGGGGGCCACTGATTTGTTTTTACGAAAGAGAAATGTGGGAAGGTTGAGGGCCACATGAGCAGGAGCATCTAAGTCGGGCAGGTTGGACAAAGGAACCCAAATGTGTGAGATAGGTTGTGACTGCAAATAGGCAGGTGCCAGTTCTTGGGATAGAAAATGATGTTTTATTGAACTGAATGGGAGAGAGTTGGCAGATTTATTTTACACTGTCAGTTGTTTTCTGCACTTGAGTATCAGCATTTGTTCACCTGTTCTCGTTAACCAGCCTTGAAAAGAACTGGCCTGAAAAAAACAAAAAAGAAAAGAACAGAACTAGCCTAATACCTTCTCTGAGCTGCTTCATACATGTATAGTGAGAATGAGTAAGGTTTCGTAATGGTAGTTAATCCTTTTGCTTTTGCCTATTTCTTTAGTTGTATTTTATCACTTTCTCTGAACGTATTTCTCATTACTTATTTTTGGAGTCCCTTTTTTATTCTCTTTATTAATTTCTGTGTCTGATGCCTAGCTTCATGGCTATCTTCATTTCAGATTGCTTCTTTGATTTCTTAAGCATAGTAAGAGCTTTGTGAAAAGAGAAATACCTATTTTTGTTTTTTCATAAAGAGGCCTGTTAATTTATGCCCTTCCCCCTTTCCTGAAGAATCTTTGGGGATTTTTCTCTATCTCCAGCCTAAGAGAGGGGAACGTTCCAAAGTCCTGCATTGCTAGACCTGTTTGTAAAATGTGTTCTAGTTTTAGGAAGTGACCAAAATCTTGTATACCTTCTGTGTTCTCCCATTCTAGGCAAAGAGGTTCAAACCCCAAATTACCTAATAAGTAAAAGTGATTATGTAGCCACAGTAGAGGAATTTGTATCTTATCGAGCTCATCTGTATCTCCCTTGATGGGGATGTTTTTCAGCTAAGTCATTTCTCGGGGAAGTGTGCCTTTAATGGCAGAGGTCAAATGCATTTCCATGTATTGAGAGATTATATTTTAATGGAAAGGACCTGCTTGACTTGTCTTTACTATGCATTTAACAATTAAGTTGAATTGATTGAAATGAATTCAAATTGGTAAGAGATGTTTGCCAGGTTATATGCTTTCATTTTTTTTTTTTTTTTTTTTGGTGTGTACATGTGTGTGTGTAGATATAGGCTTGTAACTTGCAAACAGCTAAAGAGAAATGATAGAATTTAAAAAGCAAGCAACTAAAGCTTTTTTATTTTTGTACTAGAGCAAGAGCTTAAAAGGAGTACTTGACTAAGAAATGAAATATTGTGTATTTTTCCTATTTATAAATGTTTGGTCTTTGAAGGAAATACATAGCAAGCTACATAATTATCATTTCCAGTTCTATATTATGTTGTAATTATCCTATTGATACTTAGAATGTGGTTTTGAGTAGCTCGAAAGGAATTTCCAGGCACTTGAGGTCTGGAGGTTTGCCATTGAGGACAGGACTTGGACTCTTCATTACAAGTCGCCACAAAGCTGGTGGCCTTCTCAGTCACTGCCTGATACTGAAGCTCCTACTTTGTTCTCTGTTCATCAAGTCTTTATTTGAACATCTCTTAAGACCTGTCCTTACCATAAATAACATTTAATGATTTCCTCATTTAGCCCCTTTAAATACTCACACTCAGTAGAGCAAAGTAATTACTATCTTTTTAAAGGATGGATTTCTTTAATTTTTATTTGCTTTTTTTGATAGAAGACTTCTAATGATATTAATGAATGTATTTTTTTATATTATATAAATGAAATGTGTCAACAGTTGGAAGATCTGCATAACTCAGTAAATCTGTATTTTCTAAATGGCCAATGCATGATGGTACAAAATCATACACGAGTAAAAGATCCATTTAAAGTTCAGGATAGACAAATGGAATTTAATGTAAGAGTATGAAATATTTATTAATATGATTTCAGATTCTATATTGCCGTTAACCTTTAAGAAACTTCCATTTGTTAAGTTTTAATGTAGTATCAAAGAAGACTATCCAGAATTATTTGAAGAGGCTACTAAAACACTATTTTGCTTTTCAGACTACATTATGAATGAGGCTGGATTTTCTTTATATACATCAGCCAAACAACGTATTACAACATTGAAAAATGCAAGCAGATAGGAGAATCCAACTGTTTAAAAACCAGACATTATAGAGATTTACAAGAATGTAAAATAGTGCCATGGTTCTCACTGTTTTTTCAGAAAATACAGTTATTTCATTAAAAAGGTTTCACATTAACATGTTTATTTTAAAATGAATTAATAAATATTTAAAAATTTCTCAGATTTTATTTTTAATATAGTACATGTAATCCTTATAATTCATATATACAGCAGCTCTTTGGGATCCTCAAAACTTGTTAAAAAGAGCATAAAAGGTTCCTGAGACCAAAATGTGTAAGGACCTCTGATGTAGTGTGTGCAGAGGGACTTGGAGCCAAATTGCTTGTCAGAAACCCAGCTTTATTGTTCAATAGCTCTGTGACTTTGGCTAAGACGTTGGACTGCTTTTTGCTGCAGTTTCCTCATATGTAATGTATCATAGTACGTGAGGGTGTGGGAGGTGTTCTCCTTGATCTTCCTCCATGCTACCACCAAGGATAGTGTCACCTCCTTTTCCCTAATCCCCCACCTCAGATTTGAGACTCATGCCATCAGACTGCAGGATACACCACTCTCTCCTTCTTGTTATCTATGGACCCTCATTGAAGATTTTAGCACATGGCTCCTTGTTACTCTCTGCATTATTGCTCTTGTCATGATTCCAGGTGATTTAATATTCATGTGAGTCACCCTCCCGACACCCTGGCCTCTGAGTCCCTGACTTCCTTTCCTTCAGTGATCTTGTCCTCCACTCTGCCTCAGCCAGACACACAGCCAGACCTTGGCAGTGTCCTCTGTTACAGGTCACTTCCATCATCTCAAGTTGCAAGCATCCCATTCTCTGACCACATCTCCTGTCCTTCTTTTTATATCTCAACTCCAACAATTATTCCAGCTCACTAGGACCATTGGTCCTACCACCTTTCAGCTAACTCTCACTTCCCTTATCAACTGGCTTTTTTCTAGCTTAAAGTGCATGGTCTGTAATTACCAATCATTATTTTGCAAACCCTCTAAGATCTCTTGCCCCTCTTTCTATTGTACTTGTCTGGCAAAACTCCAAACTTTGTTAAATCCAAATTCCTCCCACTCCACATTGCACTGAGGCGGTGGAATTTATGCTAATTGGTCTCACTAAAAAATCGTAATGCTGACCTCAGTGGAGCTCTGAGTGCTGTGTGGAATTCCTCCTTCATTTCTCAGTCTATTTAATTCTTCTAAATGACTATTTTACACTTTCTTTTCAAACTTCCAATATCCACTTTTTCTTCCTTCATCCCTCTCAGCTGGTGACATTCCTTCCTATTTCAAGGAGAAAATACAAGCTCTCAGGAGAGAACCCCCACACGCTTCTGTCACCACATGGAGCAGCCTGCCTGCACTCCCACTCATTTAGTTGGCTTTTTCTATTCTTCCTTTGGATGGACTCTCTCATTTCTAAGGCCACCCCTCTATGAGGTCCCATCCCTAGCTATCTGTTCATTATCTTCTCTTCTGGTTTCTGCCCCTCACCCCATCATGTTTATACCCTCTCACCAACATTCCATTAGGCTACAAAAATTTGAGCAAAATTTTTCCTTGACCCCACATTCCCCTCTAGTTACCAGATTGGATTGTCTGTATAGCTTTCTGCTATTCCTACCCATTCTCTCTTAAACCCTCAACAGTCAAGCTTTTATTTCACAAAAATAACACTTGTTGAGGTCACGATTGACCTGCATGTCACTAGACCCACAGTCAGTTCTCAAGCCTCATCGTACTTATCAAACACCACTTGACACAGCTGATCACTTCTTTCTCCTTGGAGTACTTCCTTCACCAGGCTGTGGGATACACGCTGTATTTTTCTGAGTAGCATTTATCACCATCAATATATATATTCTTTGTTTATCGTTTATTTTATCCCACTAAAATGTAAGCTCCTTGAGAGCAAGGGCTTGGCTTCTTCTCAGAACTGCCAAGAAGAATGGCTCATACACAGTAGGCAGTTGGTATATATTTGTTGAATGAATGAATGTGAGCTTAAATACTATATCAGATCTTCCCTCACTCCTAACACCTTTTCTGGTCATGAGCTCTCACAGCCATTTTCTTCCTCTTTTTCTCTGAACCTTGCATTTTCTACCTGTATATTTTCCCTCCTCCCTACTCCACCCCTGTTTCCTTTGGGCTGAACCAGCACTATTGTGTTTACATTTCTGGTGGCTCTAGTGTTTACAGAGTGTTAATATATCTATTATTACAGATGCAGATGGTCTGTGGATCTGAATTGATAAAGTTAGCATATAATGCTGAATTTAGGTGCTGATGGAAAAAAATTAATTATAAAAGAATAAGAAACAAATCAAGTCTTGTAGAGCTAAAATTATGGTCTTCTAGGATATTTAGGTTTCTTGTTTTACTACTACCCTGCTTTATTTACACTTTACTGTTTCTTCCTATTTATGATGGAATTCCTCTTGATTTTCTGCAAGGATTTTTAGAAGGAGGGAGAAATCACTAAGCTCAAAGACTCTTCACCTCAGTTCTGAGTTTATCATTAATTAAGGAGAGTTTGTTCCTCTTAGAGTTTCACCTCTTCTTCTATATTGATATGGTAATGTGATGTTGGATTTGTATGAAAATTCATTTTTAACTGGTCTTTTATTTATGGCTTCTGCAGAACCTTGCCTCCTGGAATCCTTCGAATCCTGAATGTCTCTTACTTGTGGTGAAGGAGCTTGTGCAACAGTATCACCAGTTTCAATGCAGTCGCCTCCGTGAGAGCTCCCGTCTCATGTTTGAATACCAGACATTACTGGAAGAGCCACAGTATGGAGAGAACATGGAAATTTATGCTGGGAAAAAAAATAACTGGGTAAGGTTTTTTGAGAATGGAGCGGGGGGAGGCACTTTATTTGTAATAGAATAAATCAATTCAGATATTCATTTATAATAAACCTTGATAAACATGGTTCAGGTTGTCTATATGCTTTCTCATAAGTTAGAGTTTGAAGGGGTCCTGATGTGTTTCTCAAAGGTATCACTCAGGAAGTTCCTAGACTTTGGAACTCTCTTCCCTAGCCCCAGGTATTCAGAAGTTGGGCAGAGCCTGAGGACCTGCATGTGTAACAAGTCCCCTTTGCCATTCTGGTGCAGGTGGCTCACAGGCCACATTCTGCGACACTGACAAGTTCCCTTTCAGTGTCCCAGTCATATAAGATGGGTAACTCTGTAGGTAGCTAGGTTTGTGGGCCTTTTATAATTTCTTTTCATAGTTTCTTCCTATTGTATGATCCTTTAAAAATACAGTCAGACCATATCATCCTTAGCCCAGAACTTTCACATAGCCCTCTTTTTTACTTTTGTGATAAAAGGCAAAGTCCTTTCTGGCGTAAGATGCTCTACTACAGTTTCCTTCACCACCATCCTCCATCCACCAGTACTTCTCTCATTCATCTCCTGCCTTCCTGTCTATTCAGCTGCAGCCACACTGGCACCCTTGCTGGGCTGCACACATACCAGGTATGCTCCCGCCCTAGGTTCTTTGTATATAGCTTTCTGTCATTTGGCACATTTTCCCTCAATGTTCACATGCCTTAACCCGCCCCCTTAAAGTTTTTACTCCTCTATCATATTCTCAGCATTACCTGTGTTAACACCTTCGGTTTTTTTAAAAAACATTTTTGAGGTGTAATTTACATACCATAAATTCACCTGTTTTAAGTGTACAATGCAGTGATTTTTAATGCATTTGCTGAGTTGAACAACTATCTCCATAGTCCAGTTTTAGAATGAGTTTATCAAGCCAGTAAGATTCCTCGAGCCATTTGCTGTTAATTCTGTTTCCACCCCAGCCCCAGGCAACCGCTAAACTAATTTTTATTCTGTAGATTTTCTGTTCTGAACATTTCATATAATGGAATCATACAAGATGAGGTCTTTTTTGACTGGCTTCTTTCACTCAGCATAATATGTTTAAGGTTCATCTAGGTTGTAGCATGTATCAGTGCTTCATAGTGCTGCTGGAAACATTCATGTGCAAGTCTTCATGATACCACTTTTTAAAAGTCGTAATTTGCATACCCCCACCTTTATCCTGCTCTAATTTTTTTTTTTTTTTGCATCTCTTTTCAATTTACCATATAGTTAACATATTGCATTAGCTATTTGTTGCTGCGTGTAAACTAATTATTTCAGAACTTAGTGGCTTGAAACAACGTTTATTATCATATTCTTGTTTGTCAGGAATCTGTGTTTGTCTTTGCTTCAGGGTCTGCCACAGGCTGTCTTCCTGAGACTCCACTGGGGACGGCTCCGTTCTAAGCTCACTCATGTGGTTGTTGGCACCATCCGATTCCTGTGGGATGTTAAACTCAGGGTCTCAGTTTGGTGCTGCTGTTGGCTGGAGGCCGCCCTCAGCTCCTGGCCTCTCCTCTGGGCCTCTCCACAGGGCATTTCCTGAGATGGCAGCCGGCTTCACGAGAGTGTGTGAGCCAGAGAGAGGGGGAATGTGTGAGCAAGAGAGAAGTCAGTCTTTGTAGACATCACGTCACTTCTGCTGTATTCCATTGAAGTCCAGTATCCACACGGGGGAGGGATGACGTAGGAGCATGAATACTAGGGGCTAATGAGCCGCGGGAAGCAGCCTGCCACACGGACTTACTGACTTGGCTGTTTGTCTGTCTCTTCCCGAAATCCCATGCAGGCGGGGATCTCTGTTCTGTTCACTGATGCATCGTAACTACAGTGCCTGCCACATTGTTTAGCTCCCGTAGACATTTGTTGAGTGAATGAATTAATAAACTTGCTAGTCTAGATAAGTATAGAGTAAGTTTAGGTTTCCTTCTCTGTGTTAATTCTTTCAGTTTTCACTTAATCCTCTTTTACTTAGGTTGAATATCCTCCCTCCTCTTATTATTCAGCTTTTTCTTAAAAGGACATGGTTACCAAGGTCTTATACATGATTAATGCCTTTGAGTCAGTAGGTCTACAATTTATTCTTGTTATAAATCATCTTGTTTATTCAGTTCAAGGTTTTGTGTTTTTTTCTAAATTTATTTTTTTATTTTGTTATAAAAGACATAACATTAAATTTATCATCTTAACCATTTCTAAGTATATAGTTTAGTAGTATTAAGTATATTCACATTGTTGTGCAACAGATCTGTACAACTTTTTTGTCTTGCAAAACTAAACCTTGATACCCATTAAATACTAATTTTCCTTCCCTCCAGCCCTTAGCAGCTACCTTTCTGTTTTTTGTTTCTATGATTTTTACTCCCTTAGATACCTCATATGAGTGAAATCATACACCATTTGTCTTTTTTGTGACATTATGCTAAGCTTATTAAGGTTAAGCTCATTAAGCTTACTTCACTTAGCATGCCTTTGAGGTTCGTTCATGTTGTAGCAAATGACAGGGTTTCTTTCCTTATTTAAGGCTGCATGGTATTCCATTATGTGTATACGAGGGCTCGGACTAAATCCAGCCATAAATGCCTCTATTTTTCCTATCACATGACTGAATACTTCCAGACAGCCCTCGTATACCACATTTCGTTTACCCATTCATTGGTTGATAGACATTCGGGTTGCTTCCATGTCTTGACTGTTGTGAATAATGCTGCGCTGTGTACATCTCTAAAGATCCTACTTTGAATTCTTTTCAGTATATCCCCAAAAGCAGAATTGCTGGATCATATTACTAATTCTATTTGTAATGTTTTGAGGAACCTCCATAATGTTTTCCATAATGGTTGCACCACTTTACATTTCTGCCAACAGTGCAGAGTTCAAGGTTTTAAACTATTGATTATTTTGGAACTTTAATCTGTTCACATGGATAGTAAGGAAAACATTGTTGAGCTTAATTTATCCTCTAGCACAAGCATTTCCATAATTAAATAATCAACTTAGCTGTCTTCTCAAAAAAGATGTTAGGTAAATTTGGCATGACTTTATTTTGGTGAACCAGTGTTGTCTTTAGTACTACACTTATTTTTAAATGTACACTTTAGTACATTTAAAAATAAGAATCACTGTCAAACTAATCAGTCTTTAGGTTTTAGGATTTTCCTTCCTAAAGGAAAATTTGCCCTTTTATATTATTTTTAATATAAAATTCATTGTTAAAGCTGAATTTAAATACCTATATCCAGTTTTATAGCATTTTTTTCTGATCTAAGAATTTTTGAAATTATGTTTATAGACTCAGCTGATACATGAGTTATAGTTCATCTTGGTGTAGAAATTTAAATTTATTTAAAGCAGCTAGACAATGTGAATTTATAATATTTTCAAAACTTTCTATTCAATAGTATTGATAACTCCATGTTTTACTTACAAAATCTTCTACTGCTATACTTATCCCAGTTTATTTTGATTTACCTTTAATAATTTGTAAGCAATAGGGCAATGGTTATGGATTCAGGAGAAGTAAAGAACCTGGTAATCTCCTAACAAGGCAAAATAAACAGTTAGAGATTAAGTTTACAGCAGACCAGGCCTAGTGGGAGTGGGAGCTGAGACTATAGAAATAAAAAGATACCGTTTTTGTTAGTTACTGGTTAAGGAACGGGATATAAAGTTTAGTCTTGCAGGTTGAAATACATTTAAGCTTGGCATGGTGATTCAGGAATATGTTAAAGGATAGACTGGTAATGGAAACCAAATCTAAACCAGGAATCTGGAGGATAAACGCAGGACCCTGGCAGGAAGAAAGAAGCTTGATTTTGAGCCAGGCATCTTTGAATCAAGGACTGTATTTATTAGTTTACTATTATTATTCCAAACTTGGTGGCTTTAAACAACCCAGACTTACTGTTTTATAGTTCTGCGGGAATCAGACATCAGAAATAGGTCTCTCTGGGCTAAAATCAAGGTCAGCAAGGCTGCATTCCTTCTGAAGGTCTAGGGGAGACTTGAGAATACTGAAGGAACTGGCAGATGTGCTCTCAGAGAGAAATTATGGAGAAGCAGAAAGATGTAGAAAGTAAAAACATTCTGGAGATTTTTAAAAGAAATTACACTCAGGTCTTTCAGTGGGTGATTTGCACATGTTTAATGAGAATGCAGTAGTCAGTTGGGTTATCAAGAAACGGTCATGGTAAACTTCTTTTACCCTCTTAAGGAATATCCCTGAATTGGATTATTTCATTTTCAGTAAAGCATTTGGTCATTCTTCCTTAGTATTCTATTGACTGTATCCTCCTTTCTTAGTTGTTTGAATCTATGGAAGAGCTATACCTAAAATATTGGATATAACTTTTGTTGGCCATTGGGCGTCTTGTGGAATGTCACAGGGCTTTTCTTTTGACCCTGTTGTATTCATTGTTTTAGGGTGTGTAAAGGCATGGTTTTCATTTTTCTCTGACAACATAGAGCTTGAGAAGATAGTTCTGATGAAAGACTACAGAATCAATATTTAAAATTATTTTTATATTTTTTCTGTACTGGAATGCTCCACCAAATCCATAAGGTGCCATTTAATAGGGCTGAGCCAGTGTAGAATTTATGTACATTTATGTGCTAGGTTTTGGATTAAAAAACACAGTATACCAATCATGGCTTTTGCTCTTGAAGATGTTAAGGTCGTGTTGGGAAGACTCAATGTGTATTTGTAAAACTGGAAATAGAAATGCTGACTAGATGAAGTCTCAAATGGCACATTCAGCCTATGTAAGAATTAAGAAGCCAACAGTCACTGAGGCCCACTTGTGTCAGCATGAAGGGGATCTACAAGTGTCTTCAAAATATGAATCTAGGATTTGAGGTGTTCTATTGGAAAACCCCTCAGATATTTTTATGGCATTTGGGAAATACACAGAAATTCACTTCCCCTGCCCCCAAGGCTTTCCTAGTTTTTCGGTTATTTTCAATAAGTTTATGATAACACTTAACTTTTTTTGCTGTAAAGAACTGTGATCTAAATATAAGGTGATGGAAAGAGAAGTCACATTAGGTGGTGAACTTATTATACATCAAGTTGACAATGCACTGTAGAATTGTATGCCTGAAACCTATGTAATCCTTGCTAACAGATGTCACCCCAATAAGTCTAACAATAAAAATGAATTAAAGAAAAAAAAAAACTGTGAAAATAGTGATGATTAAATCAGGAGGCATGTAAGCCAAACAGAATTCTTGCTTGGGAATTTGGAATTAGTACTGAGAGAGTAAAATTGACTGGTCTGTACCATTTAAAAGTGCGAGCTTTTCCCCCACTGGTATTATCTAGTCAGAAGAATCAGAAAGTACTAACCAGAGAGAAAGTAAGATAAAGCACAGGAACAGAGAGAAGAGACCAAGAGAAAATTCTGAGGGTTTTAGAGTCATTCAAACTGATGAGGCCAGGCTACATTTTTTATCTTAGATTCCTTGAGATACTACATATCCTTATAAAAAATTACCTTTATGTATTGAAGTTATTTTGAGTTGGAATTATGTCACCTGAAACTAAGAGACCTAACTCAGTTACTTCCAAAGCATCCTGTAAATATTTCTGTCACATCATCATATTGTAATATTGTGTCTAGTCACAGTAGACTTTAAGCTCTGTGAGGATAGAGGGTGTACTTTGTTGGTCTTAAGATCGCCATTACCTGGCCTGGTCCTTGGCACTGTAGGTGCTGAGTAAATGTTTGTTGAATGCATGAATGAGTGAATGCATGAATCACGAGCAGCTCATTATATACACTTTTAATTTAAATTTTCAAATCCCTTGAAAATATTTTTTATGTGGGTAAAATATTCATCTTATTCAAAAATCAAAATCTATTAAAAGATACATAGTGAAAAGTCTCCCTTCCATGATTAGCACGAGTCCACCCAAATCATACCATATTCTTTCCTTCTCACACCCCATGTATGTACTGGTATAGCTTTTTTCTAGTATAGCTTTTCAGAGTTTCTTTATGCTCATATAAGTAAATACAAATACATATAGTTTCTCTCTTTTCATGCAAATAGTAGTATATATCATATACTGTTTTGCACCTTGCTTTTGACTTAATATAGCTGAGACTTTTTCCTTACTAGCACATAGAGAACTTCCTCATTTTAAAGAAATAATTACATTTTATTACGTCATATAATTGAACCATAATTTATGATCTGAACTCTGTTGTTGTTTTAAATCTTTTGCTGTTACACATAATACGTGTACATTAATAGTTTGCTGTAATAAATAATTTTGTACGTATCATTTGCATAGGTTCAAGTATGTCTGTAAAATAAATAACTAGAAGTGCAATTGCTGGATCAAAGTTTATGTGTTTATAATTTTATCACCACAGTGCCTTCCGTAATGTTTATACAAATTTGCTAACCCAGCAGCAGTATATGAGAGTGATTGTTTCTCCACAGTATTGTCAACAGTGTATTAATTTATTTGTAGATTTCTGTCAGATTCCCCTTTGTATAAAGGCCAGGTAGCTCCTGTTGGATTAGCCCTTCCACAAATAACAACCATAAGCTCTAGGTGAAACATGGAGCCATGTGCCTGAGGGTGCTGGAGAGTGATTGAAAGCAGGCAGGTCCTACTGGGTGGAGGTTGGTACTTGGACACGAAAGCGAAGCTGATGGGACAAATTAAACACATCTAATGTACGTGGAAGTGGAGTCCTAGGACAGGGTGAAAAGAGCAGGAAAATACTTGATGAAATAATGTCCAGACATTTCCGAATACGGCAAAAGAAATAAATGTACAGATTTAAATCTTAACAAACCTCAGTCAAGACATATGTAAGGAAAAAACAAACAAGGCACATTTTAGTCAAAATACTGAAAACCAAACAAAAAGAGAAAAATCTTAAGTGGCCACAGAAAAATGACACTTTATATGTAGGTGGACAATTATTTGAGTCACACCTGACTTTTCATCCAAAACGCTGGAGGTGATCACTCACGTGGGATATAAAACAGGAAGCAACACATTAATGAACAAAACAAACACGTGAAAACCTCATTGACACATTGGACAGCGTGGTGGTTACCAGCGGGAAGGGCGTGGTGGGGGGAGTTGAAGAGGGGCGTATGGGGTGAAATACATGGTGATGGAAGGAAACTAAACTTGGGGTGCTAAGTAGATGATGTATTATAATATTGTACACTTAAAACATACGATTTTATTTACCAATGTCACCCCAATAAATTAAACTTAAAAATTAATTAATTAAGAAACAGTGGAGGTAAGAAAACAGCACAGTGATATCTTTAAAGTGCTGATCGATTTCCGCCAGTGTGTGGCTGAAAAATGATGCTCGGCTTAGTTTTAATTTGTATTCCTTTTTATGAGTGAGGTTAAGCATTTTTCCTATGCTCGAGTCATTTGTGTTTTACCCCCGCCCCTATAGATCCTTCGCCTGTTTTTCTCTTGGATTTTAGTTTCTTTTTCATTAAAGACATTTGTGATAGAATTGCAAATACATTTTCCTAAGTTTGTCAGTTGTCTTTTGACTTTGCTGCTGGCGGTGTTTTACCATTTAAAAAATTTTTATGTTCAGGTAGATAAGTGTATCTATCTATCTATCTTTTTCCTTACGGCTTCTGAGTTTGGAGTCATATTAGAAAGGCATTCTCTGCTGCTCAAAACATTCAGCAGTGTTTTCTTCTTTATGGTTTTAGTTTTTATACTCTAATCTTTAATCCACTTGGACTTTATCCTCTTATATGACATGCAGTATGTATCTAACTTTTATTTATTCCTAGATGGCTACCCAGTTGTCCCACACCATCAACCATATACTCAGTGTTTTGGGGCATATTTCTGTGCTTATTTTCTGTGCCTTTGGTGGGTCTGTTGATTTAATACCAGTACTACCTTGCTGTCTTTATATTTACTTTACTGTCTGGCGTAGCTAGCCTCTTTCATTACTTTTCTTCTTCAGTGTTTATCTGGCTCGTCTTAATTGTTTATTTTTTTTCACAGAGTCTTTTGACTTGACTTTTAAAAGGTTCCCTCATAGAAATGAACCCCTAAACCTATACAGGTCAGGTCTCCATGAAATAAGCTCTCGTCATCCTCTGCCCTTTCTTTGATAGTATTTTTCACAAGTTGTAATTTATAGGAGTATTATTTTAATAATGACTCACTCACTCACTAGACTGTAAGCTTCACAAGGGCAGGGATTGTGTCTCTTTTACTTATGATATTTGCAGTGCCTAGTATAAGGCATGACACATTTTAGGCTCTTAATCTATAGGAATGAATGGATGCATACATTTTAAGTCTTAGGTTGAACTTTGACTTTTATTCTCTCAATTATTGTCAGCAAGTTTCTTGACTGTTCTAAACCTCAATTTTCTCATTTCTAAAATAGGTATATATGAATTAGATCTACTTAACAGAGTTTTGGGGTTAATTAAATAATAGTACAGGAGTAGAAAACCTTTCTGTCAAGCATGAGGTGTTCAAATGAGACCAACTTTGGCTTTCTTTTTCACATGTAGTGGACAGTTAGGCATTCGCTGAGGAACAATCTCCAGACTTAAGCTATTGGTTGTCAGCATCCATTTGAAGAATCACCCTTACCAGGCTGTCACCCAGCTCAAGTTAGAGTCACTTTTAGTTGTCTAAGTGGCAAGAGCAGTCAGTTTCAAATGGCAGCTTGTTTGTTGACAGGGGACAGTCTCTATGAAAGGAAGTAAATTTCCCTTTACAGAGCAGCCTGGATTTGGAATCAGTTCTGCATAAGATCCCTACCTGTCTGCAGGGGGAAGAGAGAACTATGGAACAGCTGTATTACCAGAAGAAATGCTTAGACCTAATAAATTGCCAAAACTTAGTCTTTCTAGCTAAGTTACGTGCCAGTGTACTGTAACTTGAAAAATGGAAGGGTGCACATATTTATTGCTAATGCTGGGGGAATTGCCATTAAGGCAGTTGGCAGAATGGCTGACATTTTAATAGTCATGGGTCAGATAATTTTCTACGTCTTTCCAAGAGAAGATTTGACCAAGGGTTGACAGAAAAAATCAAATTATTCTGTTCACTTGGCTGCATCTAAATGTCTCATTTTCAGCTTCAGGAAAGATTGCTGTGGAAGCACTCTTTGATGTTACAACAGTGACCGTAAATTGCCTGAATATCTGTTGGAATTTCAAATATAAGAACACAGGAAAATCATTGACTGAGGTAGAACTTGGAAAGGATTTTTCACTTGTGTTTTGTTCCTCATTTCATGTGTATAGCTCAAATTTTACGTTAAGATATGTTTTAAATCACCATTTACTCAGTTTCACAGAGGCAGATTAGCTTACAAGTTACAAGGAAAGTCAGGGGCAGAATTGAAAACTGAATTCTTGAATATTAGTTTCCAACATTTCCAGTGCTATTAGAAGAAACAAATGCTAGGTTTTTTTAGTCTCTGAGTAGCAAAATACAGAATATATAGTAGGCTTGAAAGTTGGAGATCATAAAGCACTTTTTATGGTTTCTATTAGACCGGATTCTTTTCACAGTCTTAAGTTTCATTTATTATGAATTTAGTTGTACAAATCAGTCTTTTGCCAATAAACATAATTTTATACTAGTTCTAGGATCAACAATTTTGGGAAGGGATAAAGGAATTGTCTGAGCATTTTAAAAAGAATGTTGGTCTGAAATAGCTGATAGAGTAAAAATATATTGTACAAACTAAAAAAGGGCAAAAGAGCTAAAATGCAGTGCATGGACTAAAATAACTAGCAGTTCAAATGAGTCCATGCAATTGTCTTTCTGATTACCTTTTATGTACAAGATTTTGTCTAATTTTTTGAATCTTACGTTTCTTTTGTTGTTTCAAAAATATATATAAGAATTACTGAGTGTAAGGAACTAAGTTTTGAGATTGCCATTTTAACTTAAGATTGCCATTTTAGACTAGTAGGTAGAAATAGCTGTTTATTGATTGGTAGGTAGTTTACCTCTAATAATTGAAAATGAAGAAGAAATGAATTGAATTTTACTTTTTAAAAACCTGTCTCCACATCCACAAGAATGACTTAACAAATGTTCCATATACATGTAATAGCCATTTTAGTGTTCATTAATTTAATGGATGATTGTTGCACAACCTATAGGGGTTTAGAAACTGTGACACTAGCGAGAACAGTTTCTGAGTGACCTCAGATCAATGTTAGTGCTCTTTTGCTCCAGTAATCCTGCACATCCAAGTGTATTCCTACATCAACCCTTTTTACATTTGTTGTTCCCTTTGCCTGGGACATTTTCCCCCCACATTCCACATGGTGTGCCGCCTCACCTCTTTCACATCTCTGCTCAGTTGTTACCTTGTCAGATTACACTACAAAGGAGCTGACTCCTTGCTATTTCAGAGTTTTGAGCAAAGGAGGATCATAATCTGACTAATGTGTTGTGGTGATGGAAACAAACTGCAGGTGAACAAGGGCTGGAGCAGTTAGGAATGCCTGCAATTATCCAGGATAGAGATAATGGTGGCTCAGGTCAGGTGGTTGTGGTTGTGGAGGTGGTCAGAGGTGGGTTGACTTAGCATGGGAATGGAGGTGGGTCAGCAGGATTTGCTGCCATTTGGAATGTGGGATGTGGGAGAAAGGTAGGAGTCAAGGATGCTTTGGAGGTTTTTGGCCTGAGAGACTGAAGGAATGAATGGGATTTCTGAATGGGATTGCAAATGGGATTACCTATTTGCTGAAATAGGTAAATGTCAAAGGAAGAGAGAGTTTGGTTTTAGTCGTGGTAGTTGGATAAATGAAACTTGCATTGGAAGTCTGGGATGGAGATACATTTGGGAACCATTAACATACAAATAATATTTAAAGTTGTGAGCCTGAATGGGGTCACCTGGGGAGTGTAGACAAAGAAAAGAGGTCCTGGGGTTGGGCCCTGATGTACTCCAGTGCTCAGAGGTGGGGGGATCAGAGGGAGGGCCAGTGAAGTAGAGAAGAACCAGGAGAGAGTAGGATCCTGAAACCCAAGTAAAGAAGGTTCCAGGAAAGGAGGAATCAGCTATATATCTATCAGTGCTGCTGATAGAGTAGGTAATGAGGTGAGGACTAAGAAATGACATTGGGTTTGGCAGTGGGGAGGTTATTGGTGAGCTTTTTGGTAGCATGGTGGGGAAGAAAGATAACTGGAGAGTGTTCGGGAGAGAACAATAGAAGAGGAAATGTAGACCTCAAATATAGACGAATTCTTTATAGGTTAAGTTGTAAAATAGAATGGAGAAATGAGAAGGACCTGAAAGAGGGATATGAAGTCAAGAAAGACTTTTTTTTAATGATGTGTGCATGCTATTGGGGTGGGTCAGGAGGAGAGATTAATTATGTAGGAGAAAGAGAATGGGGACATTTGGTGGGAACATGTATTATTTGATGAGTGTTCCTTCCTCTACAGCACTGCACACAGTACTAAAGGAAGAATTTTCTGTTCTCCTTTCCATACCCACCTCCAAACCCCCACTGGGTGAGGTGCCCCTCTTATAAGCTCCCATTTAACTCTGTACTTTATATATATATATTGCCTCTATACTTAACTCCTTTTAAAGTATGACCTCTTATATGAGGAAGATTATCTTAGGTCCAAAGAATCATACTTCACAGGGTATATTAGTTCTAGAGTCCTCTTGGAGCTTAACGTAACAGCAAACCACATAGGTGGTTAAGAATTTCACGTATTGGGATCTTTCAAAGACCCCCTGCTTCTACCTTCCATGATGCGCTGTTCGTAGATCCTTCAGTGGCACTTGACTGCTCTCGGGTGTTGGGTTTTGGGTAGCCTTTTTGTTTAGGCGTTTCTTACTGACTGCAGCTGCTCAGCTCTGAGGATTAGTCCTGTTTCTCACCACTGGCTTTCCTGGTGGCACAGTGGCTGCTGTGACTCTATCTGGCTTGTCCTCGGCTTTGATTCTGTTCATTCAGTTGTCTCATTTCTGCCTTTTCTGTCACAGGGTTAGATTTGTGGTGACGAAGTGTTTTGTCCTTTGCCAGAGGTTGATGTAAGTTAAAAGATGTTGTAAGCAGTAAAACAAACAGTGAATAACTATGCAGATGGTAGTTATCGTGGTTATCTTTTGAGCTCAAGGTTTGTAGTTTCAAGGTTTTAGGTCAGAGTTTTAAAAGTAGGGCCAGGACCTTGAAGGCAGTTGCTAGGGTGTTTGTAGAAAGGAATGGTGTATGTTGTGGAATCACCTGTAAGAAATGTGTATGTGTACTCATGTACTCATCCAGTCATCCTTAAAAACATTTGTAAATGCTTACTATGTTTAAAGTTATGTTTTGGGGAGTTGCGATACTTTTTTGAAAATGGGAGTGGAGATATTGGGAGTTTTTAAGTTGTCACAGTATGAAAAGGATAGAGAGATCCGCTCTTCAGAGTAGTTAGTTCTGAGTTATCCTTGGCGTTCCTTGTTCAAACAGCATGTCATGGTGAAACCCAGTATGTCAAAATTCCAAGCTGAGCTTCAGGCTTGCCACAAGAGAGGCTGGAAGACCCAGGACCCCACCAGCTCAGCACCCATCTCTGTTGCCTTTGGAGTTTCCTTGAGGCCCTGAGGTGTCTGCATAGCACAATTCTAGACTTAGAAAATGTGATTCCTTAGCCTTTCCCATCATAAAAATTGAGAGAAACATTCTTTTAAGTAAGTTTTCTCTTTTCAAAAACACAAGATATTATTTATAGCTTAGTTAAATGTTTTAAATCGCCAAACCTCTGTACATCGCTCTTGTGAAGACTGGTCCATAGAGAAAATTACTGAAAAATACTAGTTAATGATGTTGACAGATTGTCAGGAGATTAAATATTCTTTTGGGTACCACTGACGTACTGCTTTATATGGCTAGAGGTTTGACCTTTGTATGTACTTGTAGACAAACTATAAAGGCTGGTGATATGTGAGAATATCATGAACCTGTGGGTTGTAAATATTAGTGAGGTGGTTTGAATTCTTTAGGAAATACAAAGGAATCGAAGGGGCAGGTATATCTCGGTTGTTTGGATATTAGGGAATCATATACTCAGGTATTCTTTTTGTACTTTTAAAAAACAAAAAGGTATACTACTGCATTATCATTTTATTGCACATTTAAAACGCGGACTTAAAAATGCTAATTTTGCTTTTTAGTAACAAATAATTAATACTGCTTTTTTGATCCTCCTCTACTTTTCTGACCTCTTTTTCTTGCTTCATGTTGCTTTCCCAAATTTAAGATGCCTCCATTTTGAACAGGTTGAATTAGTGATCTTTGCCATAATTATCACTTCACAATCTACTTTTTATTTTAATTTTGATTATATCTTTCTTTCTACAGACTGGTGAATTTTCAGCTCGTTTCCTTTTGAAGTTGCCGGTGGATTTTAGTAATATTCCCACATACCTTCTCAAGGTAAAAATATATGAGGGTATAAATGAAGTTTTTATGTAATTATTTAACTCTGAATATTTTGTATGGCTGGTTTGCCAGCATTTTGTTTGGATGATGAATTCTCTTAAAATAGTAATTGCATGAAGATCTGTTGAGTTCCTTTGTTGCCTAAAAGCTAAAATATAGCCCTAAAAGTTATTTTGAAATGAAATTTTCTTATAAAGTAAAATTTGTATAAGTAAATTAAACTTTGGAAAAAAATACCTTTAGTTAGTAATCTTGGTGGGATGAAAGGCTCTCGTAGAAATTGGCAGTTGTGCATCTTTCTTAAAGTCAGATTGCATATCAACCATGCTGTGTCCAGGACGGTTTGTTTCCTTTCTTTATGTGAGCAGTTGGTCTCAGGCACTTTCGTAATTAGGCTCTCTTGGAGAGACCCAGAATTGAGTTAGGCCAATGTCTATGAGGTTAGACAGTTAATTTTGTGAACTCATCCTAGAAAAAGTGCTACATATCTCATTGCTGAGTATCAACTGTGGTCACCTTTGAAGTACTCCCCTTGGGAAGCTGTGTATCAAAACTGCCCTTCAAAGCAGTTTTGGGACTCTTTTTCTGGAATGGCCGTCAGAGCTGTTGTCATACCCAAAATCTGACAATTAAGTTCATGAACTTGTCACCATGTACTTACGTTGACTGCACTGCACAAACAACTCGGTAACGTATCATAACGAGACGACAGCTCTGACGGCCATTCCACAAAGAGTTCCAAAACTGCTTTGAAGGGTAGACTGGGTGCTGGCATCCACGCACAGCTTCCCAAGGGGAGTACTTTGGAGGTGCCCGTAGTGATAGTCAGCAGTGAGGTATGCAGCACTTTTTCTAGGATGAATTCATGAAATTAATGGTCTGATCTCATATGGCATTCTTTAAAATGCAATGCGAGCAAGGTATGGCTTGAGGAGCAGCTACTTCGGAGAGGGTCTGCAAAGGCTTTGCAGAGAAGTGGAATGCAAGGGACTAGGCTGCGGTTCGTGTGAAAGAACCTAAATGGACCAGTGGTCATGTTCCCAACCGGAAGCCTGAAGACAAAGGCCTTAGGGTCGTTATAGATGAGGATTTTGGTTGTGACTGCCCTCAGGTCCCTATCTCAACCTGTGTTTATATAGCTTTAGTCTAACATAAGCAGAGTTTCTGCCTTCCTAATTTGATGTTGTTCAAAGAGTTAATGGTATGTATAACAGTCTAGAGAGAAGACAGAATTCTTGTACAAGTTTCCCTGCAGATGTAGTAGTCAATAAATAATATTAGATATTAATTTTGATAATGATTGCAAGTGTGATCTGGTGGAATGTAAACTGCATAGACCATACAAAAGATTAGGGAACTCTTATTTTAATACGTTCTACTCCAGAGGGGAAAGTTATTTTTTTTCCAAAGTAGAACATCAGATATTTGTGCCTCATTAATCTTTCTTTTTTGTAGTTTCTAGTTGACTGGTTTTCTACTTTGTATCCAAGGGTTGTAAAGTTCAAGTGAAAATGAAAGTCAGCAGTTTATATTAGTTTCTCTTTACTCCTGGCGTAGAAAATATACATATTAGATCTGTGATTACAAGCATAATTAATTTGATTTTATCAATTACTGTGTTGTATTAGAAGAGCAAGCAGTTTCCTTGGAAATTCTTAGATCACAGATTCATTGACCTTCATATATTCCAGTTAAAAGTCTATTTCAGCTCATTTAAAGCCAGATTCAGTAATATATTAGAGAAAAAAGTGTATGAGAGCACATTATTTATATAATCACTTTACTCCATAGTTTACAGTTACAATATCTTTGTTTTGATTTGTTGGGCCTTATCACTTTGATTGGTTGTCCCGTGTTTTTTGAACTTGAAGTTGCCTCTGCTCATATTCTTGAGCGTCAAAGGAAGAAATGTTTCTTGGATCATAATCTACCTAACTTTTTTCTCTTCAAAATAAAATTTTCCTGTTTTCTATTCTAAAAGTTCTAACTTTATATTATGATTATGTCCTTACTTTCCTTGCCAAATAGCAGACAAATGGAAACTATTTGGCAAAATTGAAAAGCTTCCCACCTCTGCCCCCTCCCGCCAGAGTACTATGAAATTATTTTTCTCCTATAGGTGAAATGCCTGCATTGTAGGACGGATGTCTTTCTGGATCTTTAGTTCATACAAAGAGAGTAAAACAACTAAGACCAAAAAAGAGAAACTCTTGTATAGCAAAAAATTATATATAAAATGCCTGCCTGCATACCAGAAGTAATCCCGAACAATTGTTGAGGGTTGTAAGAATCTAAGTTGCTAAAGTTGTTGAATCATAACCCTGGAACATTTGGCTATACTCTTAAAACAAATTTTGCATTAGGAACTGCTTTACATATTATTTACATTTAGATGCTTCTTATCTAGTCACTTCTTGATAGTCTGAGTCCCAAAAGAAACACCTCACATTCTTGGGGTTAGGATACTCTTCACCAGCAGCAATGTGGTTTCACCTCACCATCCCAAAGAGATGAAAGGTAAAATACTGCTTCTAAATGTGGGATGCCATGGAGTTTGACTCCATGCCCTACTGATTTGCTACAGTGAAATTTCATTACACTGTGGTGAATCCATTGTCCATTCATAAGTTTGTATGTCCAGGTGTACTTATTTTATCTACTAATAGAAATTTTTGATGTCAGAATGGGAAAACGATTGAATATTCAGTGATCATGATTTTGCTTAATATAGGGTCTGGCAGAAGTAATACCTGGACTTGAGTTATGATTTTATTATAAAATCATAACCATACATGCTTATGGTTACACAGTTAATACCCCTTTTTTATGAGCTGGTAATCTATACCAAATCTTTTATTACAAAATCATAAGCATGTATAGTTAGGATTTTATTATAACTCAAGTCCGAGCATGACTTCTGCCTGACCCTGTATTATACCCTAAGCATATATGCTTCTTACATGGGATAGAGTGAGTTTATTCTGAAATTGAGTCCTGACTTCAGTGTCTGAATTTTATTCTTGGCTAAGGTATCACAGTATTAGATAAATCATTTACATAAATACTCATTCAGTAAAAAAATAGTTACGTATTAGTTCAGACCCTTTGTTTGGGTGGTGTAAGTCCAGCCCAAACTTGTGTAAACTAGAAGTATAGTACAAATCTGCTTCCGTATTCACACAGCAGGAAACAGGTCCCGCATTGGGTAGCTGTGGATAGGCACATAGACCAGCCTCCTTATGTCTGCCCCACTTGGGCCAGCTGAGCTTCTGCCCTCTTGGGCTAGTTGAACTTCTCAACTGGTATGCTTTATGGGGAGAAGTAGTGGCCCCCAGAAAAAAATGAGGTGATTATTGAAATGATAAAAGTGTAAGTATTCAGTATTGTTACTAAACCAAAGAAATATTGTTTTATACTTGTATATTTTGAGGACGAGCTAGTCATTAGAAGATGCTGCTTGTAATTTTCTCTGGAATGTGGTGATAATTGACATATATATATATATGTGTGTGTGTGTGTGTGTGTGTGTGTGTGTGTATGTGTATATATATGTATATATATATATTCATTCCTGTATTTATTTTTGTTCTAAGAATTTTTAAGCCTAAGAAAATGATGCTAAGAAAGCAGTGTTTTTTTTTGGGGGGGGTTTTCTTGGATAACCATACTTATAGTGAGATAACTAAGGAAAGGTTTTAATTGTCTAGTAAAATTTTTATCACATGAACATGAAGTACTCAGAAACTAATATAGTGTTTTGGGAGGGGAGAAGCTTGCTTGTAAACATATGTTTGAATTAGCCTCTTAAAATAATGAGTCAGTTTTATTCAGAATATGGTGAAGCTAAAATCCTATAGTTAGGATTATACAGAAATATAGTAGCATTATACAGAAATATCTAGGAAAATGGCCGGATCTCACTAAATTAGAAGGCTAAGTAGTAATGTTTACTGCAAATAGTGGATGTGATAAACATAACCTTTAAAAAAGTCAGTATTAACTGGTTTTGTTTGGTAAGACTGTAATTGTTCACATAGTTATCTTAGTCAGTTTGGGATGCTATAACAAAACACCATAGACTGAGTGGCTTAAACAGCAGATACTTATTTCTCACATTTCTGGAAGCTGATAAGTCCAACTCAGGTCACCAGCAGGTTCATTGTCTGGTGAGGACCTGCTTCGTAGATCGTAGACAGCCATCTTCTCGCTGCTTTCTCACACGGCCAAGAGAGAGATCTTCTCTCTGGTGTTATTTCTTGTAAGGACACTAATCCTATTCATCAGCGCTCCACTCCCATGACCTGATCACTTTCCCAAGGCCCTTCCTCCAAATACCATCACATTGGGGATTAAGCCTTAATATATTCATTGGGGGTGGGGGAGACACTGAATGTTCAGTCCATAGGAATAGTTTGAATAGCTGCTGGAGTGTGTCTAAACTAGGTACCATTGAGCCCTGGCCCGGCCTAGAATCAGGACTGCAATCAATGTACTATGACTGAAGTATTATACTTGGACTGTAGTTTCTAGTGTTTTTATTCACATTGTTTAATATGAGTTCATTCATCCTGTGGATTGCTTGCTGCAGTTTAGTCCCATTATGGTATCTGAATCATGACATTATATGGAAATAAGTTGAGGGTGAAAAAGCCAAAATAGGCCATCTGTGTCAGGAGATGAGGTTCTCCTTTTCCTCATCCTTCTTTGGAGGCCACTGTGGCTGTAGTGATCAGTGAGGGCACACTCAGTGCAGACTAGTGGAACACAGGTCCCTGTTCAGACAGAGACAGAAAGCAGGAACTTAGATCAGGTTATCAAGACAGGCTCAGGGGCCTGGAACAGGCAGATATCTTGGAGAGATACTGAGATTGGAATCACAGGTGGTCTAAAGCACCCAAGGGTCTTTATGTGCTGACATCTGTGTAGGAGCTTCCTCCTCAGCCAGATTAGCAGATTCACCTGCTTTCTAATCAAACCTAGGTTACCAAATGCAGACACTCAGGGCCAGGCAGGCACTGAGAGAGAGGGACTCTGGCCTGATATGTTAATAATATAGTAGGAAATGGTGAGAACTGTAGTGAACTAGCAAGTGTGTGCTTCATCTAAAGTAGCAGCTGCTACTCAGCTACAGAGTTGTTTCCATGGGGGAGTGTGGGCCTGATGTCAGATACGCAGATGTTATTAGAAGGAGCCCACAATCTCAGGTTGTTTTTTTAATTTGAAATATCTGCCTTTTAAATAATGGCAATGGATAAATATCTTTAAAAAACCAGTGCAGGCTGAACAGAATACCTCTCTGCATTGGCCATGGCCGTCTGGGAATCAAGTGGGTTGCAGAGGGGTGTTCTGAAGAGTGACCAGGTAAATCAGGTACAACTCCTCATACTCAATGCTGGGCGGTCTACTGATTATAGAATATGACAACAGTAGATGATATGACAGCACATTTCACCTTCAGATATAGAGACACTGATTCTGAACTAGGGAACCATTCTGGATTAGTCAGGGTTCTCCAGAGAAACAGACCAGTAAGGCATGTATATATTAGAGGAGATTTATTGTAAGAATTGGTTCACTTGGTGATCGAGGCTGAGAAGTCCCGCAATGTGCTACCTGCAAACTAGAGAACCAGGAAAGCTGGTGGCATATTCAGTCCAAGTCCAAAAGCCTGAGAACTAGGGGAGGTGGGGGTGCTGGTGTAAATCCTAGAATTTGAAGACTGGAGAACCAGGAATTCTGATGTTCAAGGACAAGAGAAGAGAGAGGTGAAGGGGGAAGAGAGAATGATAGGAGGTGGAGAGGGCAGGGGAGGGAGGGAGGTAGAAAGAATATGAATTCACCCTCTCTGAGCCTTTTTGTTTCTTTTGGGCCCTCAAGGAGTGGATGGTACCTACCTGCATTGGTGAGGGAAGATCTTTATTATTCATTCAGATAAGATTCGGATTCTTAGCCTTTCAAGAAACTCTATCACAAACATACCCATAAATAATGTTTTGCCAGCTTTCTGGGCATCTCTTAGCTTTGTCGAACTGATACATAAGATTAACCATCACATATTCTGTTCATATGTCTGCTAAATTTGTGACTAGAGCCAGTAACTGAAAGATAACTAATGTATAATTTAAGAGAGAAGGCAGTTTAGGCCTAGATTTACATGTATTCCAGGGCATATATCTTAAAATTATCTCCTGAGGTACGTGTTGGTTTTTCGTTGTGATCTGTGTGTGGTACAGTAGAATTCTGTTGGATGATTAGTGGATATTTTCCACCTTGATTGCTGTCATATTAAGTTGCTTGGTTCCCTGAGATTATTTTAGCAGTCTATGGAATCAAAGTAAATTTGGGGAGATTGCGTAGTCTTGTCTTGGGATACTTGTAAAAGTGGGTAAGATATTTTAAAGTCTCCCGGGGCTCCCTTTAACTCTGGATGATCCCAGTTAACTTTTAAGTCAGTGGTTCTCAACTTGGGCTGCACTGATACCCTAACTTACTGCATGCCAATGAAGTTGGAATCTTTGGAGATGAGGCCCAAGTATCTGTATATTTTCAAAGTTCCCCAAGTAATTTCAATATGGAGCCTGGTTTACGTAGAAGCTACAGATTTCTACTTTGACTTAATAAACTCAGGTGTAAATGGGTTTATTGTCATAATAATGGCATGACTGAAACCCTCTCTCATGCCTCTAGCTTCATTTATCAGTGGGTACTGGTGGTAACAAGCTTTGAAGGGTGGAAATGAGGGAAGAGAACTGATTTGTATTGAATAAATGCTGTTTGTAAGAACTAGACCAGGAGCTTTATATACACTGTCTTATTTAATATTCTCAATATCTATGCAAGGTAATTTTTCCCTAAAACTTTTATTTTTTAGGGCAAAATGATCTTTAAGCCATTTAACAAAAATACAAGAGAACAAATCCACTTTATTTACTTTTCAGTTAAGTTTAAATCCTTTAGGGGTACAGCATTACATGGATTCTGTGTCCGATGGCCTTAGCAGGAAGGTTGCTTCAGAATTCAGCACAAACCATGCCACTGTTTCCATGAGCATGAGTTACCTTTCCCCAGATTACTCTGGTTTTGTTTGGTTTGCCACCAGGAGTGACTGTGTTGTTGTTTGCCTTGTACACGTAAGCACATCTCTTGCCTAGATAGAATTCAGTTTCATCGTGAGCATAAACATGTTCAATTTTAAGAAGAGCTGTGTGCTCTCTCTGGTTCCGGAGACCCTGCTTATAGCCAGCAAAAATGGCCTTGGTTCACAGCCTTCCAGACATGTCTTTGAGAAGTCCTGTTCCCAGGAGGCCTTCAGAATCTCCAAGATCCCTAAATTTTTTTAAGTAGGTAAGGACTCTGGAAGCTCAATTATATAAATGGTCCAGTTAGCAATGTGTGGGACTGAAATTTGGATGAGGATTTCTCTGGCTCCAAAGTCAGTGGTCTTTCCAACACACCACAGTACAGACACGCAGGAAGGAATACTCTGAATTACTAGATTATTTTAACTTTAGTAGTTAAAATTGGAAACTAAGACTCCTTACCTCTGTCTTGAGGTATTGAGGAAAGATCCTAAATTGAGGTCCAACTTAAATCTGTCTGGAGTGGTATTAAGTGATATTCAGGAGGATCTTAGTATGTCCCAATGGATGACAGAAGGAGAGCCTTGAACTACAGTGGCACCTGTACCTCTTGTACAGTGTCCTGAGCTGCACAGTGACAACAGCAGCAGAGTACCCCGAATGGGCTTGGCTTGGGCTTGAGTGCAGTACTGTGAGGAACCCCAAAGTATTGATTTTGACTTAAAGTGATACTGGAATCTGTAGAGGATAGGTATGCAAAAAAATACAGGGATAATCTTGTTTCCAAATACCTTATAATATAGGTGATAAAATATAGTTAGTAAACATTAATTTAAAAACAGTTAAGCACTAATTTGTAGGCTATGTGTATAGTAGGCCTTTAAAAACGTGAAGATTTGTTATGGATTGGACCGGTTCGAGAAACCTTTGTGCCAAGTGTAGGCGTACACTAGACCTCTGAAGTGGCCTAGCTTTACAAGACTGGAAAGAGAAGAGGAGGGCAAAGGTGTGATGATCAAGTCATTAATGGTGGAACTGTGGGCATACTGGAATTAGGGAGCAGGTAATAAATAATCCAGGCTGGGAGAGGAGGGATAATGAGCGATAAAGCTGGAAAGGAGAGTTGGAAAGGTCTTGACTGCTTGGACAGTGATGTCAGACTTCATTACGCAGGTAGTCATAATCTTTTTATACCTGGATTAGCTCCTTATTTTCTTTCCTTGGCCTCATTCCCTCCCATGCCCAATCTCTCTGCAATATTACTCCAGAGTGGTCTACTTTAATCTCCTCTTGAAACAGATAATGGCTTCCAAAGCCTCCCTGTTCACGCAGTACTGACTTACATGGTTTCCCGGCTGCGCTTTAATCTGGGACAGGCAGCTCCGCTGTCCTGCCAGTGCTGTGAGAATTCCCAGTGCTTTCACTTTGGCTCCTGATCTCCCTTCCAGCTCAGAAGCCCCGACTCTTTCATCTTTTCCTGGAGAATTTACTTAACTGACAGAAGAAAGAAGTTCAAGTTACTTGCCCAAGACCATAAGTGATTATCTGGAGCTGTTGACAGAATATCAGTCTTGACTATTGCCTGATGGGGCTAGAGAGGAGCCGAGATCAAGGTGGAGAAGGGGATCCTGAAACCAAAGTGAGCCTTTTGGAGCAGGAAGTGTAACACAACTATGGGAAAGCCAAAGCCTGAACTTGGAGGATCCAATTACAGAGGTAGAAAGTCTGTAGGAGCCCAGAGTTGTATAAGCCAACAGTTTTAAAATGTTCATGAAGAAGGGAATGTTCAAATGCTATTGAATTAATAAGAATAGATCCAAGAAAAGACATCTGATTAGGCTAGGGCCATTAGGGGTGTTGAGACTAGAAAGAACACTTCAGTATAATGGTCAGGGTGGAGACCTGATTGCTAGTTTTTATGAAGACGTGAATGAATAGGAAATATACTCAGTGGGTATTTGACAAAATGAAATTCTTAAGAAGAAAGAACTAAAATGATAGCGTACTGGCCAAAATAATCATAGAGGAGGCTTTTTAAGAAATAGTTTTAATTTGTGATATACTGAATATGATAATCCTACTGTTGTTCCCTCTTTGAAGAGTGTAAAGGAAATATTGTTGGGGAAAACCTACTTCAAGTGGTGCTATCATTCTTCCATACAGCTAGGGAGAATAGATCATGGCATGAATTAAAAGTGCATAGGGCAGTCACGCTTTGTGACTTGTCATCAAAGATTTAGTAAATTTGTAGTTTTGAAATTTCTCATTCTTCTCACCTTCCCGTAGGAACAGGGAGGATTTTGCATTCTGTATACGCAGAAGAGAATTAGGCCAGTTAATCTCCCAAGATTTTTGGGGGGGATGAATTCTTACATTGTCCTTCATTATTTGGAACTATTGAAAGCCCATTTAGTTTTATATATTTATTAGGAAGGAGACTGATAATTTCCTCCAAATAGTCTCTTAATATAAAATCCTTACGGAGGTTCCCCAAAATATTAAGAATAAAGATACCATACAACCATATATATATATATATATATATATATATATATATATATATATATATATATATATATATGTATGTATATATATAAAATCCTGCAAACTTTTTAGGGTGATTTGTATTGATTACAGTTGTTTCTCAACAAGCATATGATCCTAAGTGAATATAAATTTAGAAGCTGACCTCACAAAGATTTTTTCCTAAACCACAGATTAAATGATGCCTCAGAATTTGAGATTTTTAGTTGGGGAAATATTGTGGATCCATTAAAGTCACACTTAATAAGCAGCTTTTAGAAATAAAGACTGATTTAACTCACTCTTGCGAAATTTGGTTTTAAAGCGAAACAGTTGTCTCTTGCTTAAAAGACCATAAAGAATTCACAGAGAACCTTAATCTTATGTTAAAGGAAATAATTTCTAATCAAATAGGAGTGGACATACTTTTATAAAAGTAAGAATGTGTACCTGGAAGAAAGTGCCCTAAAAGTAGGGTACTGTTTATTCCTGCAGTGAGTCTGAATTATTATTGCTAAATTTGAGCCAAAATTTGCATTTGAGACATAATCACAAAGTGATTATTGAGATGGTCTAAAAACTTACTCTGCAGGGAACTTGCCTTTATTTCTTTCTTGAAGTACAGGACCCATGACTGCTTTCAGTTCATTGTCCTTGTCCTGTTTCCCTTCTTTAGAGAACCAGGGCTTAGAGAAAAATACACTCAGGATTAGAGGACCCAGTGCCTGCTTCAAAGGGCACAATAGAAAAATTTCAGGTTTGCAGGCCATCTGTCTGTCACAGCTACTCAGCTCTGCAGTCATAGCATGAGAGCGCTACAGACAATATGCAAATTAACGGGTGTGGCTGGGCTCCAATAAAACTTTATTTTCAAAAACAGGCAAGGGCTGGATTTGGCCTGAGGACAGTTGTTTGTCCATCTGTTTCTAGATTATGGACGGGAGGACTTGTTTCTTCACAAAAGTAGCTGGGGCATCACAGAAAGATAAGCAAAGAAATTTGGTTCAGTGAGCGTGAGTGGTTTTTAATACCATGCTCTTTAGTTCACCTTCAATTGGGTGATGTCTCCTTCCCTCTTTTTCTCCTTCCTTTTTTTGTTCCTTCCTTGTTTTTTTTCCTTCCTTTATTCCATCTTTCTCATTTTAAAATAATCTGTTGGTGGTGTAGTGGCTAGGCTTCTGCGTGCTCAACGCTGCAGCCTGGGTTCAATTCCCAGCCAGGGAGCTACCCTCCACCGCAAAAAAAGAAAAGAAAAGAAAATCTGTTGGTAACACATAACTTGCTAAATTCTCTTCCAAGTCTCAGTTTCCCTAACTGTTAAAATGTGGTCAGGTTTTGTTACATACCACATTGGATTGTTGAGAATATTAATGAAAAAATGAACATGATGGTAATTAACCCACTTCGGAGCTTGGAGTAGATGCAGAATAGAAAGGGTTTTGATATTATTTAGTCCTTTAATTTATGTTTCAGTGTTGAATTTATTGTGGGCTTAGAAGAAAGTATTTGACTGAAATCAAGATAGCATTATATTTACTACTTCTCTTTTCCTCTCTTCTGATTTCTCTCATCTAGAATTCAAAACTTAAGTTTTTATTTGCCCCAAATTTCCAGCTATAATTTATGGTAGTTCTGACAATAGTACTACATGCGTGTGTACACAATGGAATATTGCTCAGTCATGGAAGGGAATGGGTTCTTGCCATCTGCGTGGATGGACCTGGAGGGTATTGTGCTGAGTGGAGTGTGTCAGACAGAGAAAGACAGATGTAATGTGATTTTTGTTTATGTGTGAAATCTAAAGAACAAAACAAGCAAACAAACAAAACAGAAACAGACTCAGATACAGAAAACATTCCAATGGTTGCCAGATGGGAGAGCTGTTGCAGGGGTGGGTGATAAGAAAAAGAGGTTAAAAAGTACGAATTGGTTATTAAAAGTGGTCATGGAGAAGGAGGGGTAGCATAAGGAATCTATTCAATAATATTGTAATAACTAGGTATGGTGTCAGATGGGTACTAGATATTTGGGGGTGATAAATAGAAGGGTGTTCAGAGACAGAGTGAAAAAGGAGAAGACATTAAAAGTACACATTGGTAGTTACAAAATAGTCATGGGGATGTAACGTATAGTGTAAGGAATATCGTCAATAATATTGTGACAGCAGGGTGTGGTGTCAGATGGTTGTTGGACTTGTCGTGGCTACCACTTCTTTAGGCATATACATGTTGAATAACTGTGGATACACCTGACACTAATACAATATTGTATGCTAGCTATATTTTAATAAAAATCTTTTTAAAAAAGGAAATTGAAGTAGGAAGAGAAGCTTGTTCTTGGCTGTGATGTTTATAAACTGGTGTGAATCGAGTCCAGGTGGATAGGCAGCTATGTTCCTCCTAACTGGGAAAAGCTGCCGGGTCAGTAGCGCTCCGTAGAAGTATAATGTGCTCCACAAACGGAGCCACATATTAATTTCTAGTAGCCACATTAAAAGAACTAAGAAGAAGCAGATGGAATTAGCTTTATTAATGTTTTATATAACACATTACATTCAAAATATTGTTTCAATATGTAATCGAAATTAGAATGACTGAGATATTTTAAATATCTGTTTTGTGCTAAGTCTTTGAGGTGTGGTGTGTAGTTTCCTCTTTGCCACTTCCCCATTCCGACTAGTCATATTCCACATGCTCAGTAGCCACTCTTGGTTCCTGGCTGCCATATTGGACAGGGCAGCAGTACACTGAGAGTGAAGAAGGCCAACGCGGAAAAAGAAGTGAGAGAAGAGAGATGGAGATTCAGAGAGAGAGAGAGAGAACGGTCAGTGGTGGGAGCTTTGGTTTCAGTTCTTCAAGTTGGAGGGACTGCCTTGGCTTTAGCTCCTGTAACCAGCTGTCCTTTGGAGCCTCTCCCCTAATTTTCCAGTAAATAATCTTTTTTGCATATGTGCATATGATTTAGGTGTCTTTCATTTATAATCAGGAATATCTTGACCCATATAGGACAGCACTATTATCTCCCTTCCTTTAGGTGGGGAAACGTAAGCTGAGAGATTTTGAAGGGGTTCTTCAGGGTTCTTGTCACTGTGCAGGGCAGGGCACAGGTCTGTCTCACGCAGCAGCCCGTGCCCTGTCCACCGTGAGGGAGTGCCGTGGGGGCTGGTTGTAGGGCAGGCCCTTTCCTTGGCTAAAAGCGTGGAACTTTATTCCTAACGCAGCAGTGCCCAACGTAGTTCTTCCCCGCCTCTGGTGGAATGGCAATACAACAATACTGCCTTTTCTGACAAACTGCGGTGGGAGCACATGGTTGTCCTGTTACCACATTCCGCCCCCACCCCTTTCTGAAAAGTGGTTTCAGCAGAGCTCCTGGCAGTAAGCGGAACCTGCTTCAGTGATCACGTATGTGCTGCCTTGTCGGCTGGTGTCATCAGCCTGCTTCATGTGAAATACTGTAGCCTGTCCAGGAAACTTATTAGCACCTCTAAACAGTTACGTCATTGAAGAGCAGCACTACGACCCCATTACGTCCGTGTGAGATCTGTTTTCCACCCCGAGTAAAGTGAAGCAAGTTCTCATAAGTTTAGCATGATTCAACCTTTTCTAGTTGCTGTAACTGATGTTGTAAAAACTTGGAAATCAAATTGAGGCTATTCTTCTCTGTTTTTCAGAATCATCCTTTTGAATGATTTCAGTACTCTAATGTTCAGTTGATAGTTGATCTATTTTAACAAATTGTAATAAACCCATATGTTGAGAATTAACATGAATAAGGATGAGGTTTTCTGCTAGGACATCCAGGCAATCCGTAATCGCAGTAAAAAATTTGTGTTTGATGGCACATAGCTAAAAGTTCAACTTAATTTGTTTACCTCATTAGCACACTACCAGATGTCTCTGTATTAAAGGAGAATGTAACAATGCAAGGCAATTTAACTTCAGTGGGCGATGTAACATAACGTTACTCCCAGTTACAATGTACAAAGCAAGAGTGCTGCCTTGTTTACAAGTGTGAGGTCTGAACCTGCCACATCTCTCACTCAGAAATTCCATCCATGCCTCTTTTATGCCATGTATTAAAAATAAGAACGAAGATCGTAGGTTCACGTCGAGAGTCTCCCCATTCACAATCCTGTCGTCCGGCTCTTGCTTCTCATCGGGTTTCTACAGCAGCCAGCCTGTTCTCAGGGTCAGCAGATCGCTGCTCCTGAGATCGAGGACTTGCCGGGAGCCGCCCCTTCGGTCTGGTTCTCCTTTTATCTCCTCTCTGTTTAGCCTGATAGTCTGGTTCTTTTTTTTGTTCGATGTAGGAGGTAGGAGAGGAAGCTACATCTACACACGCCCCAGTTTGGAGGGGCTTCTGGGATAGCTGGCAAAGGTCTATTTCTAGACTTGGGTGGTTTTTCAGGGTGTTTGTCTTTTAGTAATTGACTAAGCTATAGATACTTTTGTCTAGGTTTCTGTATTTGTAGTTATATTTTTCAATAAAAGATAAAATCATAAAAAAAACTATATTGAATGTAATATGTTTTAAGGAATTATATTTTCTATTTGCTCTAATCTTGTCTTTTGCTAAGAAACCCAAGGCTGTGAGATCTGTAATACTGTAAGACTGTCTCTGTCAGAGCCATCCTTGGAAAGGGATCCATTCAACAAATATTTACTGAATTGTTACTGTGAGGCTCTGTACTTGATGCTGAGGATATATATGGTGGAAAACATGTTAAATGTGTTCACTGTGTCTTTTAATTACATCAGTAACACCACAACTTAAAAGACTATTTATTCTTTAGAATACTGTTTGGGAATATTGTCATTAAGATTTATGTTTATAGCTGATACCAATGACATTCTTCTAGGTAGATGTTTATCAAAGGTAATATGGTAGTTATCGACTGCTGTGAATAAATTACTCTGAAATATCATGGCTTAAGACAATAGATATTCATTGTGTCATGGTTCGTCTGGGTTAGGAGTTTGGGAGTGACTCAGCTGGGACGTTCCAGCTCAAAGTCTGTCATGTAGTTGCTGTCAGGATGTTGGCAGTGCCTGTAGTCATCTGAAGGTTTAACTGGGGCTGGAGGATTCGTTTCTAGGATGGCTCACTCCCATGGCTGTTGGCAGGAGGGCTGACTTTCTCATCACATGGGCCTCTCTACAGGCTGTGTGGGTGTCCTCACAACACGGCACCTGCCTTCCTCCAGAGCAAGCCATCTGGGAGAGGGAGTGAGGAGGAGGCTGCCATGCCTTTGGATGACCTAGTGTCTAAAGTCACACATTGTCACTTCCTTTTTATTCACTTCCTTAGGAATGGGTTAAGTCCAACCTCCAATTAAGGGAAAGAGATTTGGGCTCTGCTTCTTGAAGGTGTTAGTATCAAAGAATTTATGAACATATTTTAAAACCACCACAGGTGGTAAGTAGGTAAGTAGAGAGATAGAAAAATAGATACATACTAGGATTAAAAGCTCATGAGCATTAGATTATCCCTGTATCCTTCTATTTACTTACATCACCCTTACATTCTACCCATACTGAAAAATTAGCCTGAACATTTCTTACTCTCTTGGTTTTGTGCCTCCGTCAGTCTGGAGTCCTCTATATTGTATTTTCTACCTGTTGAAATCTTATCCATCACATGTGGCCTTATACTACTATCACCTCCACGAGGAGTGAAAGTTTGAGCAAAGCCCTAGAGGTAGGTAAGTTGAATTCTGTTCAAGGAGAAACAAGATTGTTGGTTGTGGCATGCCGGATTAAAAGGTTTGAACTTCATTTAGTAGACAATAAAAGAGCATTTAAGGTTTTAAAATAAAGGCACTCAAAGTAGTGCCCTAAGAGTTCTCTGGGATGGCACATGGAGGCAAGGACCATGGGTTAGAGGAGACTGGAGTTTATTACCTCATCAGCACACACTACCCAGGACTGTTTCCTTGAGCAGTCAAGAGGGGAAGTGATGCATTGGTAGTTCAAAAAGCAGGAACGACTATTTATGAGTTCTAAGCTCCTTATGGAAGATGTAGTGTAATTCACCTTCGTTTTTCCCTGCGTTCTAGCAGTGCCCTAAACACAGTATACAGAGCTGTCTGGAAAGTCTCCAGCCATGTAACCGTTCTTGTTATATTGACAATGGCTGGATTTTTCCGGACAGCCCTTGTATCCTCGGGACAAATTTGCTTTTAAAGAAAGAAACATGGGAGTTCCCTGGTGGTGTAGCAGCTTAAGGCTTCGGCGCTGGTGCTGTCAGCGCTGCGGCCTGGGTTCGATTCCCAGTCAGGGAACTACCCCACATACCAAAAAGCAAAAAAAAAAAAAAAAAAAAAAAAAAAAAAAAAAGAAAGAAATATATGTACAAGTATATAGTATATATAAAATGATTTAATGATAATGTAGATGAGTTCTTAGTCAAGTAAACTCTGCTTTTGCTACTGATTTTTTAAAAAAGAAACATTATGATCCACAGTTATAGCAATTAAAATCTTAAACCTAAAGAAGACATAAAAGGAAATACAACTCTAGAACTCATTCTATTTTTATTCAGTACATATATTTTACTTGGTGTGATGAGACTAGCCTAATGAAGAATAGAAACAGACTTCTGATTATGTAACAACCTGCAATTATTTTTATGGCTATCACATTCCAGTGGTCTTATGCAATATTTACAATGTACATGTGTAGCAAGAGCACAGAATACAAGTTCTAACAATCTTAACTGTAAATCAGAATCAAGTCACGCAATGTAACATTTGTGAACTTGCTTCACTGATGCAGACAACCTTTAATAAGAATACATAAAATTATAAGTTTACAACTCTGTGGTATTAATAGATTTGGGGATTTAAGTTCTAAAATGTAATTATCCCATAATTAATTCTTATAAGACATTTTGATACTGGCTTAATTCTGAAGATGGGGAATCACTCATATTTTGGAACACCCCCCCCCCAAAAAAAAACCCCTCCAGAATATTTCAAACATTGTATGAGTGTAATGAGGACTTCAGCAGATTATGGCTACAAAAGATTATGATTCAGCCTGAAAACATAACCTATGGAAAAATCATCAACTGTGCCGAATGAGCTCTTCCAGATGACAGCTCTAAGAAAACCTGCCAATAAAAGAGAGAATGCTAGGGAAAAAAAATCCTGTTGACTTTCAGCATATGGCTCCGACACTAACATATCCTATAGTTTTTAGTGAATAGCAACCCAAAAAAACTGGGTTGATAAAAACCAAAAAAAAAAAAAGGCGTGAATTAAAAAAAATTCTGCTCTAATTTTGTTTTCACTTTTATTTCAGAGGATGTTTTTAATGGAGTGCATATGTGTATAGAATAATGAAGGGGTACATATTAATTATATTTTCACCTTTCAGGATAATGGGGACTCCTAGCAAACTGGAAGTGAAGACAAATATCCGTGTAAATTTATACATTAGTGAGAAAATTTGCGTCATACCTGTTACCCTCATTATTGGTTCTCTTGGTTTTAGGTACTCCCTGCATTCGTTCTCTTCCCCTTTCTTCTCTTCAGGGATCCCTCGGATTTTGTCCCTTCCTGGCTGACTTTCTTGGTGTTAGATTATACAGTATGTCTCGTTGTTCTGTGATGGTTATCGCCTGTGTCATTTTCACTTTCGTTCAATAGATATGAGAACCTCTTAGGTGCCAACCACTGTACTAGAGAAACCTACAGTTCACAGGCTGAATCCTGTCTGATGTATTTCCAGGATACATGTGTTTGGAATATTCCATGTGTTTGGAATATAATGGGTCAAAGAGTTACAGCAAGCCGAGTTTATAGGTCAAGTCTACATCTAATATTTCCCTCCTTGGAATGGAACTGATTCAGATAGGCATTCCCTGTAAAAAATGAAACTCTTAGTTTCTCCTAAATTTCACCACCATGCCAGTTATGATGCTGAGGTAGAGCACGATTGGCCCAACAGGAAGGTTAACTGCCAAGTAACTGCAAAGCAGTGGCTAAATGCAAACACACAAAAACGTCAGTATTCCAGCTCTGCTACTTACTAAATTGTGGGCCTTGGTTTCTTCATCTGAAAAAACATAAACATATTGCTACCTACTTCTGAAAAGATTAAATGAGTGAATACATTTAACTGGTTAGTTCAGTGACTACCTTAGAGCACTCTATACATGTTATCTCTTGTCATTCCTATTATTATGATTGTTCTAAAAATTCTCAAAATAATAGGACAGATATTTACTGATTACTGTGATTTACACAACACACCCAGGCCTAACTGTTACATGTGTTGTGTGACAACTGAAAGAAACTAGTGTGGAGTTTGATGTCCTCACAAGCAGTGGAACATTCTTCTTGAGGGATATTGGGCAAGAGTGAGTTTTACAGTGGAATGTCATTAATAGAAGAGAGAATGTGGGAGCAGCAGGATTGGCTCCTCAGTCGGAAGTTTCTTTATAAGGCCAGCAGAGCCCCTTTTCTAGGGTAAGGCAAGCGAGCTGGAGCCGAGTTGGAGGCCTGATTGATGTGTTGAGTTCCCTTGACAAGTCTTCCCCATAAGTGCACACTGACTTGGATTGAGATTTGTGACGTGGGCTTGGGCACTGGGGCAGCCTCCATTTAGTGGCTCCTGATAGATGAATTAATAACTTTATCTCATAGAGTAAATTTAAAAGCGTTAGATCTGCTTTCAAACACAGTTTGAAATAGCTTCCTTAAGCCTAACTATAATCAAATTACTTTTTCTTTATCTCTTTAAGAAAATCTTTTAATTCACACAGAACTTTCTAAAGTGTCTTTTTCTGCCTGCTCTGTGGTGTATGAAAGCTTTCCCCTTTGTTAGCTAACCTGACAAGTTTTTCTTTAATCTACGAGAGCTCCTATTCAGATGTCCCATGCATGTCTCTTTCTGTGGAGGGAAGCCACTTTGTCATCTCCCATCTTCAGTAACCATATCTTGGTTCTCTTGAGAAATCCCCAGGAAAGTGTTGTTTTTGACCAGTAAAAATGAAAACTAAAACGTTAGATCACATAGGAGGCATCTTCCATCAACCTCACTTACTACTGCAGTCTCTGAAGTACCTTTCTTAAATTGTCAGTCTTAATTGTCAACAACTTGGTTTTGCACCGAGAAAGGTATTTTCTTAAAGGCATTATGTATTCCTCTCTTTATAAGGACATTTAAAACTATCAGAACAAAACACTGTTTCATATGTAAAGTTCACTGAACTTTACTCTCAAGGTAAATTACACTCAAGATTTGTGTACTTTAGTTTTTCTAAGTTATACCTTTAAAAAAAAAAAGTGTTAAATCACGATTAAGCCCAGGGCATGCGCTCAAGCTTGTAGTCAGATCACTACATATCCACCACTCCACCACTGACGGTGTAATCTTGGCAAATTACTCAAACTCTCTAAGCCTCAGTTTCTTTAACTATAAAATGAGAATTTTAATATCTGTTCCCCATGTCACCTTGTAAGAGAATTCTCTCTTGATTCCATGTGCCCTTTCCCAAAAGTAACCACTCCCTTGAGTTAGAAAAAAACCCTTGAGACCCCTTATGGTTTCCTCACCCAAGTGTGTATCTCTCAGCTATGCTTGGGTCTTACCTATTGTTTCAAATTTGATAGGCCTTTTAAGTATCTTTTCATCTTCAGATTCCTCCTATTCCTCTTTTCCTTACTTTTTTTTTTTTTTGCTTTTTGTTGTTGTTGTTGTTGTTGAAGAACCCAGGTCATTTACTTGTAGAGTTTCCCATAGTCCAAATTTTGCTTATTGCAGACTCATTGTGCAGTTCATCATGTTCTATGTATTTCCTGCAAACTGACACCTGAATTGAAAGGCTTCTTTAGATCTGGGTTCAATTCCTTTGGCAATACCATAGGTGATGGTGGTGTGTTCTTTTATCAAGAGGCAAATAAATGTTGGGGTTGTCAGTCTTTTTGTGGTGTTAGCCGCCATTGATGTTTAATGCTTAGCTCCATTAATTCATGGGGCGTTGCAAAATGATGATACTATAATTTTATCATTCTCTTTCTGTTTATTAGCTGGAATAATTTTATAAGGAGATGCTTCTTCTCATGTACCATGTGATTATCCATATAGGAAAAGTAGGGTAAATGTTTGATTCTTTTCTACTGTTTGCTCAGTTTTCAGGATAATGAGTTGGTCTGTTATCCTTAGAAGTTTACTAATTAATTGTTTATATATTCAGATTCATGTTGAACTCATGACTATATGTATTTGATGGGTTGAAGTTCAAATTTTTCCATCTTTAGCCAGCAGTGAACTTTTTGTGTTGGTTCCTGAGTCCTTTTGACATGACCCTAGTAATCTTTGATATCTGGTATGACAAGATATTGGAAGCTCATCTTGTGTATTTTCTAATCCAGATCTGAAGCCAACCATTTTTCTAAGAAACACTGGTTTCTTTTAATGGGAAATAGTTCACTGTCACACTCTAGGCTCTTGGGATGCTCATTGTTACTGGATTGATTCTAGGCCTTATCATGGTACAGAGCTAGGAAATACATATTCAGCATGTTTAAAAAACTTTTGTTATGGAAAAATTTGAATGTATATAAACATACAATACTGTGTTGGTTGATGTAAACCATTACCTAGTTTCAGTAATTATAAACACAAGGTTAATCTATTTTAACTCTGTCCTCCTCCTTTCCTATCCCCAAACTAGATTACTTTGAAGGCAATCCCATATATCATGTAATATTATTTATAAATACTTTAGTTCATGTTAAGTTTTTAATGCCATTCCCTGTCTTTCTCCTTCTTTTCAACTCTGAAATTGAGTCCTCGGTTACAGACCTGGCCCTGCCACTTAGCAGGTGGTACTTAAATTCTCTAATCTTTAATCTTTTCACCTCTTGAGTGAGGGGCTGTTCTAGGTGATCTCCAAGATTGCTTACAGTCTTAATTTTCTTTGTAAAAATAAAATGATTATTTTTATTATAAACAAGTACTTACTGTAAAAAATATAAAGAGCATAGATATATGTAAAATAGAAAGGGAAAGATCCCTGAAATCCCACTTCCTGGAAGTGACCATCATTAATAATATGATATCCTTTAATTCAGACTCTCTTGGTAATTTTCTTAATTGGCTTTTTCACATTACTGAGTCTGTTAGGAATTGGGGTTGTGGACAATTGGTAGAGCATAGACACGAATTTATCTGTGACAGACTGCCATTCATCATTTTTCAACCCCAGCACTACTGACATTTTTGACAAGGTAATTCTTTTTTTGTGAGGGACTGTCCTGTGTACTGTACAGAGTTTAATAGTTTAATAGTATCATTGGCCTCTACCCACTAAATTAAAACTGCCACCTGTCCCCCAGTTGTGACAACCAAAAATATGTCTAGACATTACCAAATGTCCCCTGGAGGGCAAAATCTCCCCAAACTGAAAATCACTGAATTTCCCCTCTTCTTTGTTTCTGTAATGCAAATCTATTGATTAAATTCAATTCTTAGTCTCTGCATACCAGTTTACATAATGATTAAATTCCTGAAAAGTAGTTAAGACATAGTTTTTCATATACATTACAGTAGTTTGAGGGGAAAAACTGTTTGGATTCAGTTCCTTTTGTAAAACTACAGATGTTCTTGTCTTATTTCTTTAACAATAAAGAAAATTTGTGGAAAACAGGAATATATTCAAAAGTTGTTGAAGTGGAAAGATATTCCGTGTTCATGGATAGAAGACTTAACATTATTAAAATGGCCATATTGCCCAAAGCAATTTAGAGATTTAATGCAATTCCTATCAAAATCCCACAATCATACTTTCACAAAATAGATAAAAGAATTACCAGATTTATATAGAAGCATAAAAGACCTTGAGTCGCCAAAGCAATAATACACAAAAAGAATAAGGCTGGTGGTATTACACTCCCCAACTTCAGTTCATATTACAAAACATCTGTAGTCAAAGCAGCTTGGTCTTGGCAGAAAAACAGACACATAGACCAGTGGAACAGAACTGAAAACCCAGAAATAAATCCACAAATTATGGACAAATGATTTTTGATAAAGGAACAGAAAACATGCAGTGGGGAAAAGACAGCCTTTTCAGTAGGTGGTGCTGGGAAAGCTGGAAAAACATATGCAAAAGAATGAATCTGATCTGTGAACTCTCACCATATACAAAAATTAACTCAAAATAGATTAAAGACCTTCACATAAGATCCGAAACAATAAACTGTGTAGAAGAAAACATTGGTACTAAACTTACAGACCTCAGGCTCAAGGAGGACTTCATGAACTTGACCTCAAAGGAAAGTAAAAAACATAAATAAATGAATGGGACTATATCAAACTAAAAAGCTTCTGCACAGCAAAAGAAACTATCAACAAAGCAAAGAGACAGCCAACTGAATGGGAGAAAATATTTGCAAACAATGTATATGATTAAGGTCTACTATCTAAAATATATAAAGAACTGACATGACAACAAAAAAACCAACAACCCAGTAAAAAAGTGGGCAGAGGAACTAAACAGACACGAAGAAATACAAATGGCCAGCAGACATATGAAAAAATGCTCATCCTCATTAGCTATCAGGGAAATGCAAATCAAAACCACAATGAGATCCCACCTCACATCTGTGAGAATGGCTGTTATCAGCAAGACAAGGAATAACAAGTGCTGGAGAGGATGTGGAGAGAAGGGAACTCTGGTACACTGCTGGTGGG
>PVJL010001114.1:0-15880 GCA_004026885.1 Lyroderma lyra | reverse complement strand
ACTGGATAAAGAAGCCATGGTACATATACACAATGGAATATTACTCAGCTGTAAGAAAAGATGAAATATTGCCATTTGCGACAAAATGGCTGGACCTGGAGATCATCGTGCTAAGTGAAATAAGCCAGACAGAAAAAACAAGGAACTGTATGACTTCACTCATATGCGGAATATAAAACTGAAAGCAACAAAGGAAAAACAAACAAACAAATAACCCATGGACACAATCAATAGTTTAATGTTTATGTGGGGGCAAGTGGGAATAGGATGGGAGAAAAGGGAGGGGGTGGGAGAGGAGGGGGGAGCTAAGTATGTGGTGATGGCAGGAGAACGCTCACCGGGTGGTAAACCTATTAGGCAGCAAGCTGACAATGCACTGTAGAATTGTACACTTGGAACCTATGTAATTCTTGCTAACTAGTGTTACCCCAGTAAGTCTAACAATTAAAATAAATAAGTAAATAAAAAGAAAAAAAGAAGAAAAGTTGTTTATGAAGTACAGTAATCTACCACGTTCAATTTTGGTCACTCGCAACTTAACATGCTTTTTAAACTTGATGGTGATGTCCTGCTGTGTTCTGTCCCAGCTTTCTCTGTGTGAAGCTACTACCAGTGTCAGTTGTCCTCCCTGTGTCTTCTGTAGCGAATCTGAGGATCCCCGGACTTTTGCTCCAATAGCGACAGTCCTTTGTTGCTGCTTTATCTGGCCATGATTTAACTTAAGAGTTCAGAACCTCCCCTCCCCCACACCCCCAATCACAAATGCATTCAAAGAGCATAATCTTGGAATTTGATTTCACCTAAAAAATTGCATATACAGTATTTCCTTTGGAGTTAAAACTAGTGAAGTTGATAGAGACCAGATCGTGACTGTTGTAGAGAGCAGACTGCATTTTGTCAGTTTTACTTTTCAAATCTATTTGAAGTGGTATGCAAAGAAATCCAAATCATTCATTGGCACCATTTTGTTATTTTGACAGAAGCCATGACAACAAAGTTCTTTTGGGACGCTGATTTACCTTATAGGACTCTAGCTTCTGCTTCAACTCAGTTCCTACCTAAGATTTAAGATTGCAAATGCATTTTCTGATGAATAGCCAGTTACAAACTTTGAGTGGTGCTCGAAGTGGTTGAACTGCTGTCCCTCCAGTAGGGTAGTATTCCCAAATAGTCAAGCCCACTTGACCTTCAGATTCTTCCTTGTACTCACTAAAAAAAAAACTTGATAGCCTGCTGTGCTTTGAAGTCTCCCTTTCTCTTTATTTATTTATTTATGTGGAAACTCAAATTCAGAACTTTTTGTTGTTTTTTGTTCAGATTAACATCTCATAGGGCTGTACTGAGTTCTTTCAAATCTTTATTCTTATATTCAGATGCCACTGATACTTATACATCTTCATTCAGCAGATACAGAGTGCCTTAATTCTGAGAGAAGGGGCTAGGACCAACATTTATGGAACAAAATCCAAATTTAGCCCTTTGTAGAAGTGTGTGTGTGTGTGTGTGTGTGTGTGTGTGTGTGTACTAACTAACCAGAATTTTTACTTCCCTAACCCTTCCTAAGAAACAGTGCTGTTATGCTCTTGGTAGCCTCATGGCACTGTCTATGGACTTGGGCACTTACTTCTTTGTTTACTGCTCTCCATGGCATGAGGAAGGGTGAGGGAAGGTGTGGAGTACTTATTTGAGAGAATCAGACAAGGATCAGTGGAAGTTATCTGTTCACTACCCAGAGAGTCTCCATTGATTTGGATGAATTTGTAGTTTCAAGCTTTTGGTTGACATACAGTTTTTTTCTTGAGAATAGTAATGTTTATACTTACAGTGTACATTTAACTAAATAGGTATTTGAGACTAGGCCTTTGCCAAGATGTTTTGGGAATGGGAGGTTTGATATAGACCAGGAAAGAGGAGGACAGTTTATGAAGGAGTTTCCCAGGATATGCCTAAGGTAGTCATGGATTTTCCAAGTTCAGGGACCCTTGGGACCACATCTGTGTTGAACCCCGAAGACTCTACGCGTCTGTACTGAGTTAAGAAGCCAGCTGTTGCCTTTGCCTGCTCCCTTCTTCATACAAAGTGCACTCAGTACAGCTAATAATAAGTTCCAACAAACAAGCCTTTGTCTTGATCACAACGGAAACTTTTTGAATTTAGGAGAGTATGTTGGGACACACAGTTGTCTAGATTGGACCAAACCTCTGTTTAAAAACTAAGAGGGCTGCTTTTTCTTTTTTAATGCAGATTAAAATGGCCTTCAGCGGGGTTTCCTGGTGGTGTAGTGGCTAGGCTTCAGCGCTTTCAACGCTGCGGCCTGGGTTCAATTCCCAGCCAGGGAGCTACCCCCACCCCCCACCCAAATAAAAGGCCTTCAGGCTCTTAACAAGTCACTGATGGAGATGTATAGCTGTGGGGCCCCCACCCGTGTAGTAAATAGTGGCTCCCTACTACATAATGGCATTCCCTTCTAGGCAAGGAAAAGTTTTACTTAAGAAAAGATGAAAGAATAAAAATTTGAAAGCGCATTACAGTATCTTATTACCATTTCAAATTATAGCTTCTCTGGAAACAAAGATTGCATGTATGTGTATGCAGTGCTATCATGTGCATTTGCTTATCATATAAGTCCTCATATTCTACAATTTTTGACAGATATAGAAGGTCATTTTAACTGACTGTTCAAGTGCAGTATGCAACGTTTGCTTCGAAAGTTACCACAGTAGCCAGCTAACTCAAATTGAGTGTTCTTTAGCATTCCTGTAACCACAAAAGAATCATTATTTTTACTACATTATAGTAAGACTCTCTGCTTCCGTATCGTCTCATGTATTTTTCTCATTTATTGTTACATTTTATGTTTTATAAATTGTGTATTGTAGATTATTATATTAAAATTGTTTGAGGTAGAGAACTTCATCCCTGTTTTTGTAAAATTTTAGGTAAAAAGTGTTTGTGGGAATAACTCCTGTTTCAATAATTTAACATGTGGTTTGAGATCATTTAAATTTTAAGATGACACTTAACATTTTAATAGAGAATTTTATCATCTCAATTTTTTTCTTACTGAATATGAAGGTTTTTCTATACCATGAGCTTTTCCAAACAGACTAAGTGCCTTATTCACCTAATTTAGGTGATCAGCAGTGCTTATCAACTTGACATATTCTTTCATTACTTGGGAATTGACTATGGGAATAAATGACATAGAAAATCTGTAAATATTCTCTCAAATGCTATGGCTTTTCATTTTAAGAGACTGAGCAGACCTTTCAGCCTCTAGGTTTTGGAGACAACACTAAAATTACCCCGAGCTTTGCCAGCTTATTGACAGTAGAATTAAATATAACTAATGTGGGCAGAGAGACTGGTTAGTTATAAAAGTACATAAATGTTTGTTCAACAAAGCACAACTTTCTGTATTTGAGTATCTTCTTACAGCAAATGTAAGTGAAATTTTCCCTTTTTAAGCACTAAAGTTTTAAAAGACTGCTGCTCTTTTTTCCTATATGTTTGATGAATTTAAAATATTTTTATAGGGTGTAAAAGGTACTATTAATATTGTGGGAACTTTTGGCTTTCATTCCATAGTATAATTATCCTTGTTTACAGACTTCAGAAGAGGTAGAGCTGTGTATTTCACAAAAAAAATTTCACATAAGATTTTAGAACTTATATTCTAAGAATAAATTCTGTTCTTTTTGAGGTAATTTAAATGTAAATAAATATTACTTCAGAGAATGATTAAATTTTTAGTATGGACAATTGTCTTTGATGTTGAATAAATATTCTGCAATATGGTTTGTTGTGAACACCCACAATGTCTAGCAACACCTTATTTGATCATAGTGCTTCAGTTCCTTTCCTAACCTCTCTCCTACTCCCTCAACCCCACCCCAAAGACCATGCTCAGGAACTACCATAAAGGCATCATATCATGTTATCAGACTTCCTTTCTTTAGTTCTCTAGCGTGCCAGTATCTTGGGAAGGTAAGATAATGTTAATGTAGTTTTCATTAAATGCATTTGTTATGTCGAGAAAACGAAATACTAAGGATGACCACTAGGTTTCTGGCCTGAATAACTAGGTAGATGATGGTGCTGTCTGCTTAGGTGGGGAGGGTAGGGACTGGAGAGGGGTGTAAGTTTGGGGTGGGGTAAGTAGGTTGAAGCATTGATCAAGAATTGCGGTTTAAACACGTTAATTTGGAGCTGCCAATTAGACATCTAAGAAAGATGTCCAGTAGATGGGATAAGGTGAGGGTTTAGAATTGGAGGTGGAAGTATAAACTTGAAGTGTTTGGCATGAAGACATTAGTTTTATATCCAGTGGAATGCCTGAGGTCACCTGTGAGAAGGTAGAGAAGAGCCCAAGTCCTGAGGAATATTTAGAGGTTATCTAAAGGAGAAGCAGTCAATGAAGATTGACAAAGGTGATTATTGAAATGGTAGAAAAACCAGGGGAGAATGGCAATGCAGAAGCCAAAAGATGTTCCAGGAGAGAGCATGGTCAACTGTGTCTACTGCTGCTGAGCACTGAGTAAGAGGAAAACAGTGTTCAGAGTATGGTGGCTAGCTTGCGTGTTCTTCATTCATGATTCATTCATTAATTATTCATTAAACCAGTGGTTCTCAATTTAGATCTTGAGAGTTATTTGTAGCATGACCCATCTCATCTATTTTTATGTCAATTTTGATATACAAACTAAAGTATACTCTCAAATATTGTTATCAACTTTCCTAGTAACTTACTTCTAAGTTTAATTATAGAGAAGCTTGCAGAGAGGAAAAACATGACAATAAAAACCATTTCTCAAAAAAAACCATCAAATGTACCAAAGTAGTCTCAAAACAGAAATTTTAGGATGGTGGATAATTAGGAGGGGTAAAAGTAAGGGTAAGTAAGGGGGTAGGGAATTCACAGACACTTCTTTTATATTTAATCTGCATGGTGGGTAGAATGGTATTATATCAATCAGTGTCTAGATATGTATCATTGTCATTTAAGAAAAAAAAAATCTTGTACAGACCTCTAGAGAAAGTCTTTAGAATTTGATGACTGCAATGTTTCATTTTCTTTGTGTTACAGTACAATTAAGGCAGGAAATAGAGGTGAAATACAAGTTCTTTGCTGCGTTAATTAGGAAATGTAGCTTACTAAAGAAGAGCTTTTTGATTAATTACAGAATTGTAGTATTATTTTATTTAAACTTTATTCTGCGTAGTAAATAAGTACATTATTTCATTGTTGATAAAACATGATCATTGTATATGCTTTCAAATAAAACGTTGAACTCTAGGTCCTTGTTCAGGTGTCCTTGCTTTACAATTCTTTTCATAGTAAATTCAGAATTTAATTGCATTATGTGGATTTACAATTCTTATTAAGGACTGTAAATCTCTGTAAATGTAAGCACTACCTTTAATATGAATTAAGGGTGGGTAGATTTCATTTTATTGATTGAAATAGCACTATAGACATTAGAAAGTAAACTGGTTACTCTTTGTTCTCAAATGAACCATTATTTTTATTTATTTATTTTTTTATTGTTAAACTTATTGGGGTGACATTGGTTAGCAAAAATTGCATAGGGTCCAGGTGTACAATCCTACAGTGCATCGTCTGTGTGTTGCATTATGTGTTCAGCACCCAGAGTCAGTTCTCTGTCCATCACCATGTATTTGACTCCCCCTCCCTGCTCTCCCACCCCCTCCTCCCTTGCCCTCAGGTAACCACTAAACTATTGACTGTGTCCATGAGTTTTTGTTTCTTAGTTGCTTTCAGTTTTATAGTCCACATATGAGTGAAGTCATATGATTCTTGGTTTTTTCTGTCTGGCTTATTTCGCTTTGCATGATGATCTCAAGATCCATCCATATTGTTGCAAATGGCGATATTTCATCTTTTCTTATAGCTGAGGAATATTCCATTGTGTATATGTACCATGGCTTCTTTATCCAGTCATCCATTGAGGGACACTTTGGTTGTTTCCATGTCTTGGCCACCATGGACGGTGCTGCAATGAACATTGGGGTACATAAGCCTTTGTGGACAAAGGTTTTTCAAGTCTTTTGGGTAGATCCCCAGAAGGGGAATTGCTGGGTCAAATGGTAACTCCATTCCCAATTTTCTGAGGAACCTCCACACTGACTTCTATAGCAGTTTTATCAATTTACATTCCCAACAGCAGTGTATGAGGGTTCTTTTTTCCTCCACATCCTCTCCAGCACTTGTTATTCCTTGTCTTGTTGATAACCGCCATTCTAACAGGTGTGAGGTGGGAATCTCATTGCGGTTTTGATTTGCATTTCCCTGATAGCTGATGAAGTTGAGCATTTTTCATGTCTGTTGGCCTCAAATGAACCCTTTCTGTAGAAGGCAGAATTACCCTAATGTTTTATTGATAGTGGCATAAGCAGTAGAGGTTATTTTATACTGTTTTGCAAGTTAAACAAATATTTTATAAACATAAGAATGTTTTAATATTACCTGAAAATTAATCATGAATCTGGGCTCATAGTTAACTTCATGCTACAGATATATTTCTATGGATTAGCGTACATTTATTTTTCATAGTAAATTGTTAAAAAGAAACTATAGAAGCTCATATTTAAGAAATTCTTTGACCAATCCTTCTCTAAAATGAATAACTTTCTGAGTTTAAAATTTTAGATTAGATTTTTTCAAAGTAGTTAATTTTGGGTACCCTTTATCATATTTTTCCTTAATTGATGATATGACTGGGGAAGTTAAGACACCTCTCTGAGTTTCGGACTTTTTATCACTAATTCTAGGATTAGACTAATGAAAGCAGTATTAGAGCACTGGCAAAGCAGCAACAGCAGCAACAACAACAAACCCAACCAGCCAAACAAACAAATAAAAAACATAGGTTTGATCAACAGTAACATAGATTTGTCTGCTGGGCAGACTACTTGGATAAGGCAGAAGAACCATAGACCACCTGCTTCAACCCAAGGGGAAAAGAAATCTATAGAAATATGAGAGAGATGATACTGCTTTAGATAACCTGCCAGCTGATGGCTTTTTTTTTATTGTGGTGAAGTACACATTACATATAATTTACCAATTTAACCATTTTTAAAGTTCACAGTTCTGTGGTTTAAATACATTTACATTGTTGTGTTGTACAGCTCTCACCACTATCTATCTTCATAAAACTCTTTTCCTCTTGTAAAACTGAAACTCTACACCATTAACCAATAACTTCTCCTTCTCCCCTGCCTCGCGCCTGGCAACCACTGGTGTACTTTCTGCCTGTATGACTTTGACTACTGTTAAGTACCACATGTAAGTGAAATCATATACTAGTTCTCTTTTAGTTTATTTCACTTAGGATAATGGCCTCAAAGTTTACCCATTTTATAACAAATGGCAGAATTTTGTCCTTTTTAAAGGCTAAATAATATTTCATTGTATGTATGTACCTCCTTTTGCTTTATCTATTCATCTGTCAACAGACTTTGGATTGCTGCCATGTTTTAGCTATTGTGAATAATGCTGCTGTGAACATAAGTGTGCAAATATCTCTTCAAGATCCTGCTTTGAATCCTTTTGGATATATACCCAGAGGTGGAATTGTTAGATCATATGGTAATTCTGTTTTTAATTTTTTGAAGAAGTGTCATACTGTGTTCCACAGCAGCTTTACCATTTTACATTCCCATCAGCAGTGCAGAAGGGTTCCAGTTTCTCCACATCCTCTCCAACACTTGGCTTATTTGTGTTCTTTTTTTAAGGTAGCCATCCTAATAAGTGTGATATGGTATCTCATTATATTGATTTGCATTTCACTAATAATTTTGAGTATCTTTTCATAATGGTTATTGACCATTCATATATCTTCTTTGGCGAAACATCCATTCAAGTTCTTTGCCCATTTTTGAAATGAGTTGTTTATTTTTGTTGTTGAGTCTTGAAGAGGTCTCAATATAGTCTGCATATTAAACACTTATCAGATGTATGATTTGTAAATACTTTCTTCCATTCTGTGGATTACCTCTTTACTCAGTTGATAATTATTCCCCCCGCCCCCAGTTCCTTCAACTTTAAAAATATTATTGTTTATTGGGGTAACATTGATCAATAAAATTATATAGATTTCAAGTGTACAATTCTATATGATATCACCTGTACATTGCATTGTATTTTCTTTCTTTTTTGGTGGAGGGGGGGAGTTCCCTGGCTGGGAATCGAGCCCAGGCCACAGTGTTGAGAGCACCGAAGCCTAGCCACTACACCACCAGGGAACTCCAGCATTGTATTTTCACCACCTGAAGTTAGATCTCCTTCTGTCACTGTGTATTTGACCCCCTTTACTATTCTCTACTTCCTCCTTTTTCTGTCTGTAACCACCATATTGTTGTCTGTGTAGATGAGATTTTGTTTGTTCATTTATTGCTTTCCGTCTTTGATCTCACATGAGTGACATGATGTGGTTCTCGACTTTTTCTGTCTGACTTATTTCGCTTAGCATATTTTCATAATTCATTCATTTTTTTGCAAATAGCACTATTTCATCATTTTTATGACGGAATAATATTGTATATATGTAATATATCTTCTTTATTCAATCATCTATCGAAGGACAATTTAGTTGTTTCCATGACTTGGCCACCATGAATAATATTGCAGTGAACATAGGGGTACATAGATCTTTCTGGAAAAATGTTTTCAGATTTTTCAGGTAGAGATACCCAGAAGACGGATTTCAGGGTCATATGGTAACTATTCTTAATTTTTTGAGGAACCTCCATACTGTTTTCCATAGTGGCTCCTTTTTCTCCACTCCCTCTCCAGCACTTGTTGTTCCTTGTCTTGTTGATAATAGCCATCCTGACAGGTGTGAGATGGTAGCTCATTGTGGTTTTGATTTATATTTCCCTAATAGCTAGTGAAATTGAGCATCTTTTTATGTTATTGGTTGGCTATCTGTATTTCTTCTTAGGAGAACCAACACCTATCATAAGGGGTTAATATCCAAACTATATGAAGAACTCATGCAACTCAACAACAAAAATATAAGCATTCCAATTAAAAAATGCGCCGAGGACCTGAAAACATACTGTTTCCAAGAAGATACTATCTTTAATGCACAAAATTTAAAAATTTTCATAAAATCCACCTTTGCTTTTTTTTTTTTTTTTTTGTTACCTGTGCCCTTGGTATCATATCTAAGAAATCATTGCCAAATCTAATGTTGTGAAACTTTTGTCCTGTGTTTTCTACTAGGAGTTTTATTGTTTCAGGTCTTACATTTAGGCCCTTCCTTGATCCATTTTGAGTTAATTTTTATATATGGTGTTAGGTAAAGGTCCACTTTTATTCTTTTGCATGTGGATATCCAGTTTCCTCAGCAGTTTTGTGATGATAGTTGTTGAATAACAGTGAACTTAGGAAGTAATCATGTTATGAAAGACCAATCTGTGCCCTTAAGTTTTCAGTGCCCAATGGAACATTGTTCGGAGCATGGTTCAAATAGAAATAAGGTTGCTTTTAAAGCCATGTAAAATTTCCTTGGCATTTGCACTTTAAGTGGTCCTCCACAACTGTATTAATTTTATTATATCATTGAATTCTCTATTTGATTAACTAGTGACCTGATTTAGTAAACATTTGTTGGGATATGTCTTCCCTGGGGATATATTAATCTTGGAACAAGTAAGGCATCTTTTCCTCTTCAAATAGTATTAAGTTAGGAAAGTGTTGTGGTATTATTGTGTGCACAATTGTCTAAGAACATTAAGAACCGTAGTCTGGATCTTTTATAACCATAAAAGGCAATGTGTCATGCTTTCCTGTTTTGCATGGATGAGAAGGCAGTAAAAACACCAAAAGAATTTTTATTGCATAGAAATATTTCCTTCCTAGCAGTGTGTGAAGCAATAATGAGCCTAAAAAACAATCTTATAGAGCAGTGGGAGAGGAGGAAGGCTGAGAAACGGAGTGCTGGTCTGTTCGAGCGCTGGTCACGAAGCTCCTGATTGCAGCCAGCATCACTTCTCCATATCGGTACAGTGTTTACCCTGGGTGAGGTGCCTTTCTGTGCTGCTTCTCACAGCCCCCTAAGACAGGCAGGACAAGTGGTAGGGTAGCTTCCTCTCTTGTAGAAGAGGAACGTCTCAAAGCCTGCGGTGCAGAGCACTGGCACAGACAGGCTAGAGCTGCACTTCCCTAATTGTCAGTGTCTGGCTAAGACCAGAGAAGCACCCATTGTATTGAGATGGTGTTTTCTGTGAGGAAAATTACTCAGGACAGAAATTGTTGCTTATAGTGTATGCAGTGGTAACTTAAACATTATAGACTGTCTTCATTAAATAAGATGGATGCACCCAAGCTATGGATCTGAGAACAGCTTAAAATGGGTATCACACTTCAACATATTTTAAAAGCCCACATTTCCCACCAGCCTAATTTACAGTGGACCCCCCTCATGTGTTTAATGCTATGCTACTCCCACTTCTTTTCCAACCAGTTCCTTCCTTTTATACCTAAAACAAATTTAGGTAGCTGAACAGAAATGACCATGAATCACTTCTCAGCCTTTTGGCTAAGATCAAGTGTAGAAATGACCATGAATCTCTTCTTTAGCCAAATTAGAAGAGAGACCCATGGTTTCTTTAGTTTCAGTAAACCAGACCAGCCTCATTCTCTGAGTGTGGGAATGAAAGAAAGTCACAGGAATATGTCTTATCAAATGCTTTTCTAAAGACATTTTTACATGCAGTTTATTTTTTTAAACACTTCTGTTATGTATAAGAATTAAGGTAACAATACATAATATATTTTGTGCTTTTTAGTGGTGAGTGAGCAGTAACAAATTGGAGAAGAGGAAACAAATATTGAGAGTAAACAATAAGAGCTGCCTGAGATTTCGTCATGTGACCGTGACATATTGCAGTGGAGGGAAAACCCAAGCCATTTACGTTGACATCAGTACTTGCAAGTGAAGAGCAGGTGTTCTTCTGCATAATGCACTTTGGGGTTTTAGGTTGAAAGCGTTGCATTCCTGGGAAGACACCCCAGTGTGTCCTGCTACGCGCACAACACAAATAAATGTGTGGTGCTGGCTCTCTGTGTGATTGTGAATTGGTTTGCATAACTTTAAAGGAAATGTTTGAGCAGCAATATGCGAAGAGGGAACACTTTGCACCATCTGAATTCTATCAGTGGTTAAACAGCAAGGGTATCAAGTCACCCCTGGGTTCCAGTTCAATTTGTCACTGACTCTGACCTTGGGCAAGTTAACCTATTTCTGCCATTGGATCCTCTTCTCTGAAATGAGTGCCTGCTTGTCTCCCAGTTTAGGTGTGAGGAGGAGATGGCACATACCACTTCATATAGTACCTAGCACGTAAGTCCTCAGAAAATAAGAGTTGAGGTACTTGATAGTTGTTATTTTTGTGGTACTTGAGCTCAAGGGCTTTCAAAATATTTTACTAATAGACTTAAGCTTTATTAATCCAGTCAGCTTTCCAGTGATTAGAAATGTTCTTTCATCTGGAGACATAGCTCCACATTCTTAAGTCACTTCGCTGCTCCTTTATATAGCTTTTCCTGTTGTCCTCAGTGAAAATGGATTTTCCCTCCTCCGTGGAGGCCTCACCTTTTCCCACTTCTCCTGATTCATTGAGGAAGTATTAAAACATTATCATTTGTCCACCTGCACTGTTCCCTTCACATCAACAATGCTGACTCTGACCACCGTAGAACTCATTCTCACTACTAGACGACCTTAGTACCCGGGTCATGTCTTTGCTCCATCCTCTGCCATCCTTCCTGCCAGTTTTGGCACGTGAGATGATGAACCATCCATCGTTACTCTTCAGCCTGCTAGATTCTCCCCACCTCCATCTCTACTCCCCACCTCCCCTTTTAGCACTGCCTTCCTGCACTCATTCATCTTCCCACTCTGCTTCTGAGATCTTAGTACTGTCCTTCTTTGTTTGCAGGGTCCTGCACTGCTGCGTCTTCTGTCCAGATCCGTGAACTGGATCTTTGCCTTGAGCCATTCACTTCCAGAGACCGCCGATTCTCTGCCCAGTCCTGTCCCAAAGACCTGCTGCTTCAGCTCCGCCTCTATGGCCCTCCAGACCACCTGTTTGGTCTACGATGGTCGATACTTGCTTTCCCCCTTTATGCAATCTGATGGTAGAACATTTTAGCAGAAATTCCTAGAACCTTACTCATTTGGTTCTACAAATTTGTAATTCTAATTCCCTTTTGGGCTTTTATTATGGCTCGACAGTGATTTCTTATAAATTCTTTAGTACATTTTCTTCAGTGACTGATAAATATTTTTCATTCTCCCTGTGCATCTGGTCTTGACTAGCTCTTCCTTTCTCTTGGGAGATGATCTTGCTTCTTTCCTGAGATTATTGATGTTTTTTTGCTGTTGTGCATCTACTCTCATTGTCTGTGGTAGATTGATGAACAAAATGTTACACTCCTTTTTGTAAAAGAGTAAGTTTTGTAATCGTGTCTCTGAGGTCTGATTGAAATTGAAGTAACCAGGTATCTACCTCTGACTTTCATCCCTGATTTAGGGAGTGACCATCTTTGAAAGAGGTGATGTTTCTTACTTGTATGTATATATTTGGTAATTTGGTGATCTGTCTTTATTGAGTAGAGTGTTCTATGTTATGCAGGTAGTAAAGAAAATTAAAAAGAAAGAGAATAAAACACATCGCTCACCCTTCCTTTCTCTGAACTGATAATGAGGGAGGCAGACCTACCTATTTTAAGTAGAACTTTGTTATTATGTTCCTGGTTCTAACCAAGAATTGGGTTACCTTAAAGGTGTCCTGCCCTTTCTCAGGTGCACGGTAGACAAAGAAGCCACTTGGTAAGTGGCATAGCCATCTTTTCCTTCTGATTCCAGGGCTGTGATAGTTGTTCTTATACATATGAGTGATAGAGATAAATATGGCAGTAACCATACAGAATTTTTATACTTGTGCTAAAGACTTGGCAAGGGCTTTAAGGCAGAAAATAATGGGAACTGTCAAATTGATTGGAATAATGGGCCTAGAAAGGCTTCTGTAAGGTGTGTTAAAAGTGAAGGCAGAGCTGGGCTTGAGAGGGAGAGGTGTCATTTATGAAGCAGTGAGTAGAGGGCACCTCAGGTACATGATGTGCAGTCTTGGCCTGGGAGCAGGCCTTACCTCTGATGAGAGATGAGGGCAGACAGGGCATTTCTCTGGAGGAAAATGCAAATGTAAGCCATTGTGGAAGCTTATAACATTTGTCCATCAATGTTTTTGTGTTGAATGGTATTTGAAAGTAGAACTCGAGCGGGATCTATCTATAGCTCAGACAATTCCTTTCCCCCTTTCTGTTAGTGGAGTTATAAGGGTATATGGAAGGCAAGTTCTTTTTTATCATGCAAGTGCCCTGGGATGCCTTCATTTTGGGTAGTTTTCTGAAGAGACAGTGTTGATGCCTTATACATGTGCTATCAGCATTTTAATTTGTTGCTGGAGAGAGTAATTAATCCTAGAGCTTGATTCCCTGGAGGCATCCAGGGAACCATGCTGTGGACTCTGACAGGACCGGACCAGTCATTTGTGGTTATGGTCCATTAAAAACTTTGCCTGAGAAGCCCTTCTTCATTTTCAGTCTCTTAGGAAACCATGATATAGAGAAGAAACGTGAGGTAACCTCGAATGTCCCCATTTTTTATACTTTCCCAGTTCTGTGTAATTTATTTTAAAAGACAGAATGTGTGTTCAGGAACACTAGGTGATACCTTACTTAGTGTAGTGTTAGGAGCAAATGAAATTAATTTCTTCTTTATTTTTATTTAAAAATATAAAAGAAGATTGCTGTTACAGAATGAAACTAATAGTACTAGAAACAATAAAAGGAAAACATCAATACATTTTTACAATAAGTAACACTTTTCAACCTCTCTACTTAGGAGCATTTCCTAACTTGAACACTGCTTTTAAATGTCACTTATAGTCAGACGTTGCATAGGGAATGTTTTAAATACCAAATTTCAGTTTGGGATGAATAAAACATTACTTGTATTGTGTTAACAAATACATAAATGTAAATTGTTTTACGGTGCATATTAACTTTATTGGTCAAAGAGATAAATATTTTTTCTCTTTTAATGTTTAACTCAAGTAACAGTAAATCTTTTAAGTCCACTAAAACATGAAGTCATTGCACAGTGTATGGTACATTATAAATGTATTCTTTAGAAGTGATTTGTGCATCTGACTTTTATGGCAGTGAATTTCAGAAGCTCACAAAGAAGTCATTTTAGGGAAATGTCATGCTGACCTGTGTTGGGAGAAAGGTAAAATTTGCTGGTATGATTAACTTCATAACAATTTGACTTTCACAGTTACAGATATAGTTGAATACTTATTATGTATTGTGTATACTTAATAAATGTTAGGTACATGAATGAATATTTAACATATTACTTGAGTTATATGTTAATGACATCTAAAATTCTAGATTTTTAGCCCCAGTGACTGGGAGTTTATTTCTTGTGTCTCATGTTGTAGATCCTTCTTCCTGTTGGGCTGCCCAGAGAGAACCTTAGTGTTCCCAAGATGTTGCTTTAAGACCTCACAGACTACTTGTATTTATTTTGGAAATTCATATCGTAGCATCTTTAATATATGGCAGTTGTAATATTTTGGCATCTCCTACACATTGACTTATCAGGGAAGATTATGTCTTTATTTTACTTTAAGTGAAGTACTGTTGTCAGAGATGATTTCCTTAAATCCATCTGCACTGAAAAAATGTAATTAATCTGACATTTTGTAAAGGTTTCATTGAATTATATTCTTGTCTTGTGCTGCACAAGGATAAGTACATATACATTTTCAACTAAGATTAGCTTTAGGATGTGTTAAGGAAAAAGATAACAGTACATATTTTATGATCAATATATTTTAATTAGTCAATTTTCAAATGAACTTGTCCATCTGTAAATTGTAGATAGGATATGCCCAAATGCAAAAAACTATGATTTAGAGCTTAGATGAATAGAAAAGAATTTCGAATGTATCTGTTTAAAGCTCATACCCAAGAATAGGCCGGGTTGTGTGTGACCCATTGTACAGGGACGGTCCCCAAGTACAGGAACAGACTTGATTTAGGCTTTAAAAAATAAATGCCCTTTTGAGTTTATAGAACAGTGTTTTTTTTTTCTTCCTAGTTAAATTACTTCCTGTTATTATTTATTAACCACAGGGAATTAATTTAGACCCTAATGTAAACATGTTGCTATCTTAGGGGATCTTACAGTTTTCACTTTTCAGGTGGACAGGTTCATCTGTAAATACTTGCTTAATGTATGTGGACCCCTGTTTCAGGGTTAAAAAATTTTTTTAAGTCTAACATGGCAAATAGTTATTTTTTAGATATTCTTTTGTCTGAAGGAAGGAGAGTATTGAAATATGTTTTCAAGAGTCTTGGTCTTTTTTTGTAGTCTTGTGATTGTTATTTAGCTATTATAAAACTTCACTTACAGAAAAAAATAGCAATATAAGAACTGAAAGTGTACTTCCCCCTCTTCAAATTCATAATTTCAAAACAGTTTTTATGGTAAGTGCAGAAAGTGCTCCTATGAAGTGGTTCTTCCTTGATTCCCACATCGTTTCTTGAATTGTTTGTAATGGCTTCCTTCACGTTGTCAACTTTTAATCACCTACCTTCTCTTTTGTTTCAAGAATGCAAAATTAATTTTAGTATCAATTGAAGCAAATCTCAATTAGCAGGGAAGCAACCCTGCTGTTTAAAGAGAGAAGGTCCTCCTCATATGATTTATTATAGTTTATCTGCCTGTTCATTTTCTTCTTCTTCTTCAGTCTGGAGAGCAGAGGTGACTGTTGGGCC